>JBCJKE010136507.1:0-10730 GCA_039654525.1 Melibe bucephala
TATTATTATTATTATTATTATTATTATTATTATTATTATTATTATTATTATTATTATTATTATTATTGCTGTTGTTGCTATTATTATTACTATCATTATTAGTATTATTGTTATTCCTCTCTAATTTTTTTTATTCATTCATAGGGGAGCATTGGAGAGCCTGGATCTCAAGGACCCCCAGGACCTCCAGGAAGACCTGTGAGTTTACCTTTGTGGTTTTGTTTGTTTTGTTTTGTTTGTTATTTAGTGCATCATCTTTGGTTTGGATGTATACTGTGAGGGATGTAATGTTGAGTTGATGTTGAAACACTTTTACCCAATAGAATGTTTTCTCGTCACACTCAAACATAAATTAAAAACCAAATTATGCTAAATTATAGGAAGGCAGTGCGCAGAAGATTTTGAGATTGTTGTCTGTACGTAATGAAAAGTGCTTGTTAACTGGCCTCTGAGTTTGTTTGTTTTTTTTATTGAAAGACCTCCCATAATTTCTTGTAAAGTGCACAGACTGCAATTTAATTTAGTGGATAAGATGAGAAATCAGTTAATCAATGAATTGAATATCAGACAGTGGATCGATTTTGTTTATATTGATAATTTCTCCATTTCAGGGATCTCAAGGAGAGAGAGGCCAACATGGAAACCAAGGAGAGTCTGGCCAACAAGGACGTCCAGGTCTCGCTGTAAGTTGACAGACTAACATCTCAGAAAATAGACCAACTTTATCCTGATGGTCAAACTACTCTTATAGCACTCCTAATTTCACCCTTCTTCCAATGTTGTGTTACTGTTTGTGGTATAGAAAATATTGATAATAACAGTAATGATAATAAGGTTGATGATGATGATGATGATGATGATGATGAGGATTGCTGATGGTGGTGAAGACGATGATGATGAAGACAATGACGCGATGACGATGGCGATGGCGATGACGATGACGATGATGATGATGATGATGATGATGATGATGATGATGATGATGAGGATGATGGTGGTGGTGATGGAGATAAAAGCAATGAGAAGTAATAAGCTCATAATCTTAAGCTGGTATATAATTTTTCATAAGTAAAAGTTGGGACAAAAGAGTTAAAGATCAGAACAAAACAAACAAAATGAATGACATTAAAGTTTGAACATGTTGTTCATAAAAGAAACATATAGACTAATATGCTTGAGGGCTGTTTAAATGTACTTTAACAGTCAAATCTTACATCCTTTTTATATGAAAAAAGAACAAAACATGTAAAACAGTAACTTTCTTAACATTCTTAACAACTTATAATTGTTTTGAGCCATCAGGCAATCAGAAGGTTTGATTAAATTTGCTTTTGCAGAATTTATTGAGTATTATTACATGTGAATGGGATATAATTTAACTCTAAAATTTTCCTCTACAGGGCATGCGTGGAAAATCTGGTGATGATGGTCCAGCTGTAAGTATCCATGGATACCTTTTTGTTGCTATCACTATCAAATCTTATACCTCCCTCCATTTAACTGCCATTTTTACTTATCTGCTGCTCTTTGCCATGGTGCAAATCCAGCATTATACATTTGTGACCTTATTGTCCCCATTAATAGTAGGAATACCAAACTCTGTAATTTCAATTTTTCTTTGGCTCGAAAGTTGGGGGTATTGATTTTGTAATATATGTCATGTTATTGACCCCTTGCATTTTATGCTCTTTTAATATTTTATGAAAGCAAGCTTTAATTTAGTCCTTTAGGCATCCAATACAGTTTTTTCATATAATTGTTTTTGGTGATACCCACAGGGTTGTAATTATTTGTTATTAATCTAATTATTATTGCTTTCAATAACTTTTCAAGGGGTTTTACTTTTACTGTTGTGTGGCTCTGTGTTATATTCATATCGACATCAAGTATATAGATTTTGCTTACCTTTCCCTAGGGCCCAGCTGGACCCCGTGGACCTCCAGGACCCAGAGGACCACCTGTAAGTTTTCAGGATTCACTTTTGATTCAATAATTGCAATAGGGTTTCACTTAGATTCTTACATGATGCAACAGCAAATGAAAATAATTGTTCCATTTGGTGCTAAGATTATCTACGATGAACTACACATACTTTGATACTCATTTTATGGTTATGTGTTTTGGTATGTAAATGATACAGTATAGCATTTAGTTCAAAATTTTCAATAATACATGTAATGATATTATCACAAGCAGCATGGTGTTTTGTTAGACATTGTTTGAAGTATGTCCATTTTTCACTCTTAACTTTTTCTCCTCCTTTTGTTCGTTGCATCAAATGACTAATGATAATAAATTATCTATGAAGCCCATTTAGAAACAATGAAAAAAGAGACGGAAATAAGAGATCTAAATATAATTTGGCTATTTATTTTTCTCTCGTCATTTCATTGCATCAAATGTACTCAAACCACTTTGTGTCTCAAACCGATCTTCCTGTCTTTCTTTAGGGACATTCTCCAGTATGGAGGAGACAACCAATGGCCAGCCAAAACAAGGGATTTGATCCATATTTCGTATGTTCTGCCCATTATTTCTCTTTATTTATTCAATATTATAATCTTTAATTTTGATTTTGTATGGAAGACAAGTGCAGATTAAATAGGCCTGCAACTATCACTACTCTGTATTTGGCGGACATAAGTTCAATGGCTGCTGGAAGAAAAGTATCTCTAATATTTGTTGTTCATTTAATTTCCTGTGTTTCTGACCGTATTTTCTTTACCGTATTGTGTACTTTTCTCATGGTTTAAGTTAGATGTATTTTACATCTAACATCTTTAATAGCTTTTGATAATAATTGACTTGCCTGTTATGTGAATTTTCATAATTTCATTTATACTTCCCTGTATGTTTATATGAATCCGTAGTAGTAAGAATTTGTTTTTTTCACATTTTTCCTAATACTTCAATTCATTACATTAAACAATTTTTTTAATAGTTTTATTTTTGTCTTTTTCCCTTAACAGCAAGGTGATGAAGCCATCGACGTGAGTATATTGCTTTTTGTCAAGTTTCCTTTTATTGAGATGAATTGTAATAAAAAAAAAATAATTGCTTCAATCTATTAGAAGATTATGTCAACATAAGTATATATCCAATGAGATTATGAAAACTTTAAATTATGAAAACTGTGAATTTTAAATATATAATGTTTCTAAAATAATTTTTCGTTTTTTAGGGCACCGCTGAGAACTACTATGGATTGAACATAGCTATTGAGGCAATGAGCCGTGTTATTCCTCAAAATGGCCAAAGAATTTCTCCTGGACGTACTTGCAAAGATATTAAGCTGACCACTCCAGGATTGCCTAATGGTAAATGACATTAAATTATTCTGCTCACTGTATGGTACATCTAGACACTTCTGACCTTGTCATTGTTGTTGTTAGTGCTTTCCAGTTCCTGTCCATTTGGCATTGTATTAAGTTTATTAAAGCCTGGATTTAAACTTAACTTTCCTCTTTGTACACTTAGCAAATCCTAAACAAGTGTTTATCAACTGTGTGATATAGTAATTGTAATACTTTTTGAAGAGTGCAATGCAACATGATATGATCTTATTCTGTGTATGAAACATGAAATGCTGTTGTAAGATTTTCATGGAGAGAAAAACTTGTAATTTGATGTGTAAAAATGGTAAAAATCTGTTTTAGCTGGCTGATTCTTTACACAAATATCACAAACTGAATAGGGAAGATTGGAAATGGAAATCAAAGTTTGAAGAAAATAGCTATTTAATTTGGCAATTTTTTTCATTTATATATTGGGGGAAGAATATATAATATCATTTTATATTTTTGTTGCTAATAATATCGTTAATATAAAAATTCATTCATGTTTTGCTGAAACTGAAAGAAATGAGTATGACGATTAAATTTTTAATACATTAAAAAATCCTAGATTGACAAAAGTTGTAAATTCTCCTTTAAGTTTAAGTCAGCTTATCTCTAAACAGCTTGTATGACTTTTTATTCTCATACTTATTAGATACAACTCCCAATGCATGATAACCTTGTTTATAGATTAAGTACGAAGGTAACTGACATAATGTATTACATGTGTTCTATTTAGCCTGCTAAATGCCACCTATACAGCAATGTTCAAAAGAAATGTCAAAACGTGTGTTCCATCGTAAACTATCTAGGTTATTGAATATCCCTGAATGCAATAACCAATCTACAGCCAGATAAATTTCCTTTCATATCAACAAATGATTTTTGATAAAATATGCAAAAGTTGTAAAGGAATCATAATGACCCTTGAAAATGAGACATGGTAAAAATCATGATTTTATCCTAGAGCAAAATTATTTACATTTTTCATCAGCATTGTTACTTGTTTCATACTTGAGCCATTTAGTATCATTTGGTACCTATAAAAAATGTGATGAAACGCAAGTGCTGAAAGATAATGCCTTGACCATGTTTCATAATGGTATAATCCGATTTACATCTACATGCTTGATATAGCATTTCTTTCGTCATCTAGCAGATATCACTAGACTATACCTGTAAAAATCAAAATATCCGAACCATAAGCTGGCCAGCAGTTAGCCCCAACATGACCTTTATGGAAAACATATGGAGACTAATGAAGAAACAGGATTGTGTTCCAGATATGGAAAAATTGTTTGAAATATGCCAAGAACATTAGGATGAATTGACAGATGATTATGTCAAAAATATATTACTGTTTCAATCAAAAAGACTATGCTCTGTTTGAAGCAAATGGGTCATTATTGCCACTAATATATGATGAAGATAAAATTATAATTGAATGATTTTTTAAAATTAAACATCTACCTTTTTGGTGCATATGTGTTGATAATGTTTCTTTCATTTCACAATGTCCGGAATTTCAAGATGATTTTTTGAGTGAAAATATCTCAGAACAAATGTACAATTAACTTACAGTGTAGGATCATGCAGAATATTTAAGTTGATACATTACATGAAAATTAATAAGCCAGATGTGTACAACCACCAAATTATACCTTTTGACATTTCTTTAGGATGTTACTGTATAAAGCGCTTTGGCCTCATCACAGGCTCCAAATTATTATATTTATTTTATTCTGGTTAAGGTGAATACTGGATTGATCCTAATGGTGGCTCTGGAGTAGATGCCATCCGTGTTTACTGCAACTTTGATACTGACGAGAGTTGTTTGGTGCCAAACTCTGAGACTGTAAGTGAAAATACTTAGAGTAGAGAGGATGATGCAAAAATACATTGGTGTTTTTGTTTGTGAATTATCCACTATTTTCTAACTTCATTAATATAAAGTAATCTTTCACCATGAGAATATATATTTCATAATCATCCTTTCATTTTACTCTTTTGAGGTGAAACACTGTTTTCTGTATGGAATATTTGTGAAAATACTTAAAATAAAATAGCATCGTTTTACTCTTTTGATATGAAAACAAGAATTTTCTATTTTTCATTTCTTCAGTACTCTAACCAGAGATGGACCAAGAATGTTCGCCGTGGACAATACTTCATGGAAGAAATCCATGGAGGCAAACAGGTAATGAAGCATTTTTTTAATGTTTAGTTTAGTTATGGATATGCATGTATTATACCTGCACTAATCTATTCTTGACTGCCAGGCACACGTGACTACATCTTATTAAAACTACAAATTATATCTGACCACATATAAAATATATAAAATATATAATATATATAATAATATATAATAATAATAATAATAATAATATATAATTTATGTTATATATAACATTAACAACAATTGTTGAGCAATATTTACTGCTTCCCATTTCAATAATTGGATGTATGCTTTTATTTTAAATACAATTTGCATAAGCGTCAAATTCTTCAATTTTGTCTATCAGTCTGTGTGGCTGCTCCTGACTTGCGAGTTCGCTGGAGGTTTTTCATGATATCAAACTGTCATCCTTACAAAATTTTCCCTTTGAAATCCTAAAATAGGAAAGAGATGATAAAGATATTTGTCAAACCATTCATTGTGATTTACAAATTTACATTTTATCTTCTTTGTTTCAGTTCACCTACAGAACCAATTCCAACCAGATTAACATTCTTCAGTCTCTTTCAAATGGTGCAAGACAAAATATTGTTTATGAGTGCTTGAATTCTGATGCCAGCTATGCTCGTTTTGCCACATACAATGATGAAGAGATCCATGCTGCTGAAGGACAATTCAAGAGAACTACTTTCATTGAGACCATTAATGATTGTGTAAGTTAGATCAGTCTGGTTTTTATTTCATCTCTTGACTGAAATTACTTGATATAAGTTTGAAACCATTATATTACCAGATGTGCATATACAGTTGTTGGTTAAGAACACATTTTCCTGCATTTTTTTTTATTTTCTCTACACATGTATTATCTGTTTGGTTTTGATAATGTGGATCCCATGCACACCCTCCATAATCTAAGACTGATTTTACAAATGTTTTGTTGCTTTAACATACTAAAGGCAGTCTTTGGGTGTCTGTCATTCATCACAAATCATTTTCATTATCATCATTCTTTGTGGCCAGTTTTGTAAGGAATGACTGAATATGTTTAAAAATACTGTTATAGGCTATTTGCTCTCTTACATATTGCACAGTTTTGATCTTTCTGCTGCAGTTTAATATCTTTAACTATAACACTAGATATTTGCCCTGTGATTTTTAAGATGATTAACTTCATTATTTCCTTCCTTCAAACCACTCTTTTGGTGCTTGCTTTTCCACAGACCAAGGACAACCAATGGCACAGAGCCACTTTCTCAGTTCGTACCAACCTGACTGAGGTTCTGCCCATCACAGACATGTTCCTCATGGATGTTGGCCAGGAGAATCAGCAATTTGGTATACAAGTCGGCAGCGTCTGCTTTAGCTAAACAAAATGTTTTGTTGATCTTTCTTTCATTTTTTTTTTTTTAATTTTTTTTTTAACTTCCTTTATTTCTACTTCTTCTTTTGCTTTATCTCAATGCCTGCAAACTCTCATACGAAATTAATACACTGTCAAAACTTGAGTTGCTTCTTTTTTGTTTCTAAATTTGATGCAGGCCTTGATTTTCATCTTTCTGAGAATACATTTTGACTGACTGGCATCTGTTCGCCTAAAAAAAAAACTGTTAACATTAGTGTCGGGAATTTTTTTTTCATACCAATTCAAAATTATTCAAAACGTTTTTTGTTGTTGTCATATCTTTTTTAGGTTCTATGTTATCATCTCACCACATCTAATTGCACCATCATTTTCTTTCTCTCTTTCTCTCCTCCTATAGACCTTCTGGTTTCCATAGAAATAGTAATGATATTGTAGCAAGCCATGTTTAAATTGATTTATTTCAAATGTTTTTTTTCCTAATTTTTGAAATGGTTAATATAAACATTGTCATAAGGAAAGACAAAGATTATTATTCTTCAACTTGGTATAGCACATCAAACTTTATTTCATGAATTTCCTGATATAACACATGAATGTTATTGCTTGGTGCCATTGATTTCACATACCAGTGATAATTTTTTCTATACCTGCATCATGAAAAAAAATAAAGAATCCTTTTACCCTCAGAATACTTATCTTGTACATCATTGATCGTTGTTTGCAACGTTCATTCTATCAGTCTTGAAGTCCTTGATTTTGTCAATGTATATCTACATCATTTTGTTCATGTGTTTTTATAATATTTAAGTCTTTTTCTATCCTTTCCCATCTCACAAGACTTATTGTCATTGGAAAATGTGCTTGCTTTTTATCTAGCAATTCCAGTTCAAAAATGTTATGATATGTTAACAGGGACGTTTGCAGCTACATTGATTATAAAGTTTATATTAATAACACCGAAATCACTTTCTTTTAACAATGTTCATCCAGTTCTTTTATGATAAACATATTCGCTTAATATTCCACAATTTTATGAGATGAATCATAGCAAACACTCATCTATGCAAAAATAATATTCCAGTGTCTTTTGGGTGTCTTTGTCATTTATCACAAATCATTTTCATTATCATCATTCTTTGTGCCCAGTGTTGTTTTGTAAGGAATAACAGAATATTATATTAATCCTTTGTTCTTATGTTGCTTATTTGAATTAATTATTTTATAGAAATATTCAGGCAGAAAGCCCTTACTCTGTGGAACTTAAATGTCAATTCTCATCTTTCCCCACATTGCAGTTCATTCAGTCCTTCAGTCTTCAATTTACACCATCACTGACAGAGTTCATTCTTTTGTCCCTGCCAAATATTGCTGCGAATTCATAGACAATTCAATGTAGATTAAAAAATGTAACCAACTGTTTTATATGACGCTTAACAGAGAACTCTGAAAGGCCAAAAGAGCTCTCACTTACCCCACACAGTGATAAGAGCAGTCCTAAGCTGGTGAAGACAATGATGAGGAAGACTGTTATTGACATGAAGTTCCACAAAGTAGTGGATGCTCTTTTGCTCTGAATAGAATGGTCAATATGAATTTTTGTCCTTTTCTGAACCATATCTTGAAGTGAAGTGATGTGTGCATGGTGTGTGTTCACATTGTGTGTATGTGTGTGTGTGTGTGCAAGAGAAATATAGAACAAGGTCGGCAGTGAGCATGAAAGGAATGTGTGGCATTTAGTATGAGTCAAGAGGAAGTGTTGTAGATTTTATCTTGCATTGATGTCATTGATTTCTTTGAAAGTTGGAAGCTGGCTCCAGCAAGAAGTTGTGAACAAAGTTTATACGGTGGAACTGCCACCTTCATGCCCTCTTTGTTATCATGGATATAATATGAAAAAAAAAAAAATAAATAAAATTAAATTCTATTGAAACGTACCCTTGTTTCCCTTCATTGCATTTCTGCTGTGATGAACTATAATTGATCACAACTAAAAACTGTCTTTGCTTTTTGTAAATGATTTAATCTCACAGAGGAGAGTTAATTTACATACCGGTATGATCATGATAATAATTTCTAGAAATTATGTGAAAGACGCACAATATAGACAGACCGACGGACCAACAGACACGCAAGCAGCAAAATTGGCAGCCGACAAACATACGAAGACATAATATTCAGAGTTACATGTAAATAAGCATGCATTCACGGGTTGGGTACAGATATTATGGTTATACTGTTACAGGCAGACCCACAGTAATGGAGAATGTATTAGTAGAGGACGGGTAGAAAGATGGGTGGGACGATGGGTTGATTGAATGAAATATCTTTATAATGACTATCATAATAATGATGCTTTTTATCCTTGTCATAATTATTTATAGATCTATTATCATCATTATTATTACCGCATGTGTTGGCGTTATTAGATCTATCATCAACAAATCATCATCACCACCACCACCACCATCATCACAGTACTGAAAAAGAAAGGACAAGAATGTGGATCCTACACTCAATCATAGCATTGGAGAAAGAGAAAATGTGATTATACAACCAGCATAGAATACACTGTTTCACATTATTCTTCTTTTCTTTCAATCCGTCCCTTTAGTGTTACACTAGAGATCATCTCATGAAAGAACCTTATCTCCATCCAACCCCGCTTTCTGAACCACCCACAAGTAAATCCTACACTTTCGTATTCGTATTTCCAATCCAGCCAAGTAGCATTTCTTTATTCTTTTTTTCTTCTTTCCCAATGTCTAGCAGTTAAATGCCAATTTTATCGTTCTTCGTCAAGATAGCCTATAAAGTAACTCCAAATCATGACCTCTATCTCCCTCAACTTCCTGTCAACATGTTGCATTGTAATTTCAAATTCATCACCCCTTTTCTGCACAATGCACTGCAACGCCACATGCGTTATTCACTAAACTATACATTTTCCCTATCTACTTACTGCTTAGGCCGGTGTCACACAAAAAGTCGCTCGCCATACGCCGTTTGTTAGATCACTCGTCACTCGCTGAAGTCTACGAACAAACGACGTTTGGCGAATGGAATACGGAATTGCTGTGTGGCACGATGCTCATAACGTGGTGTGTTCATTAGCAACGAATAAACAAATTATGGCGTGATGGGATGTGCGTGTGTGATATCGGTGATAGTAATTCCAATTCGTTACTGTACTCACTATCTACATAGTTTATTATGTTGTGAATTGGCTACGAATTCCAAATTCATAACTCCCTCAGACTCTCCACCTACTGCTTCGTTGAAAGTCTCATGTACTTCATATGTACACGCAAGTGTGTTTGTGTGTGTGTGTGTGTGTGTGTGTGCGCGCGCGTGTTTGTGTGCATGTATGTGCGTGTGTGTGTGTATGTGTGTGCGCGCGTGTTTTTGAAAATGGGCGCGCGTGTGTGCGTGCGCGCGCGCGTTTGTGTGCTCGCGCGCGTTTGTGTGCGCGCGCGCGCGTTTGTGTGCGCGCACGCGCGTCTGTGTGTGTGTGTGTGTGATCTTGTGATACCTGGTACCTAGATTTTTGAAGGCTCATAACTTCAGTCAAAGTATGTACTTGATTGATACTTGGGCATTCATAGCATTTAGATCTACGTCATATATATTATAACGGAAAATAAGAACATGGACGATTCTCTACGTAGGGCAATCTAAAGGTCACATTGACATGGATGTAAATTTGGATCCAAATATGTGTACCCCGAGGTTTCCTTTAATATTGATACTTTCAAAAAAGTTTGTGGAAAAGAATTTTGCTACAGCACGACAAAAACAAAACAAAACAGCCTCCCCATCCGCCGCCGTACCCCCACAACCAAAAAAAAAAAAAAAA
>JBCJKE010136618.1:0-10726 GCA_039654525.1 Melibe bucephala
AGAGAGAGAGAGAGAGAGAGAGAGAGAGAGAGAGGGGGGGAGGGAGGGAGGGGGAAGGTAGATCAAGATATTTAGAGAAGGCCTTTGCCAGCATATTAGAGTCGCAAAGACATATTCATTGTTACACGACATATTGGTTTGTTATCATTATAAATCTTTGATAAAGTTACTTGAAATTTCATACCATGTAAATCACTCATTCCATTTGCTGTGTGATCAGTTGAACTCAGACACTTTCCATTTAATAATCTTCTACCAGTAGATCAATCATATTCACAACTATCCTAATCAATGAATTTAGAAACTGAGTTTCTGTAAAGCTGATATTCACTTTTGTTTAACATTTTCCATGCATTATTTTGTTTTTTTTTTAGAGTGAAGGAGTTGAAGAAAGATTCTGTAAGGAGCAGCTCTGTTGGACATGAGATGAATCTGTTGATGAACATTCCACCCACTGCTCCTTCTATTTTTCATCCCTCCAACATCCTGTCCAGCTCCACGCCTTTGAGAAGGGGTCCCTCTTCAAGAATTCAAAGATCCCAACCATCCTCTGAGTTTGACCCTGATCCTTCAGAGACCCCTATACGGGGCCACAATATGCCTCGTCGCCATGGCAACAGAGACAGTGGTAGGCAAAGGTCCAGCCAAGGTCAAGGACATATGGAAAGTACCCATGCAAGTAGTCAGAACATCTCCACAGGCCATAAAAACCCCAGCATTCCAAAGGGTTCCTCGTCAAGATCTTCTAGTCATGCAACTGCAGCATCTCAAGGTGCTTCAGCCCCACCTCCGGACGCATCACCCAGTGAGTCGGATCACACTGACACTGATTCCTGTAATGTCACAAATCCAGTCAACAGAAATGCTGGCTTTGGCAGTCGGCAGATGGCAGTGGCAAGGTCCACCGATACTGAATTTGACTTCCCGACTTCAGATTTCAACAACTTGGAGGAGATCAATGACCTCAGTAGGGGCATTCCTTCATCTGAAATGCCTGCTGAAGACGCTGCCAATTACAGAGAAGTTTTACAGCCTGAAGCACCTAACCTCATTGCCTCTCAAGAAGCTGCGGCTGCCTCAGAGAATGTTGCGATGAGTGTGCCTAACTTCACTAGAAAAGCGCCTGTTATGAAACCTGTTGTCTATAAATCAGTGGATATTGAAACACAGGATGAGCAGCTAAATATAACCCCTCAATCCTCGGATGGTTCAGCGCAGGGGATGCAGGGGGCTCATAAAATGCTTAAAACCAATATCTCTTCACCCAAGATTTCTCAGTTACCCCCAGTTTTCAACAGGCTTTCCTCAAATGAACCATCTGACCATGAAGATCCCCTTACTCCTGCGGGAGACCATTCCTCATCTATCAATTCTAGATCCCCAGGTTTAAACAATTTGGTCAGGCCTGCTTTAACACCATCAGATAGTGAGAGGATTGTTCCAAAAACTGAGGGGCTGATCCTCTGGAATAAAAGCATGATGGTACCAATGCCCGCAGAAAGTAGTGACCTCACCAAATTCACGCAAAGACCCATTTTACATGATGACTTCCCTTCTCATCACCATGGTGGCATGAATGATCTTTCATCCAATCATATAAGCCATAAGAGCATTTCCTCTGTAAGTGACATCTTGCCACCTGGAGCTCATTCGAAATTGCTGACCAAACCTCCTGTAGAATCAGTCGTCAAACCGGATTCTACCCCAGGAAGTCGAGATGTGTCGCAATCTGAATCTACACCAACTCAAATTCTGACTGGCTCTGAGCTACTTTTACCAGGAAAGTTTTCAGTCAATCAAAGACAAACCAGTAATGCACTTCCTGTCTCTGATGATATTCCAGGGCTTCATATGTCACCTCATCCTCCTTCCCCTGTTCCTGAAACTGTCTCCCAAAGCCCAAAGTCTCACCGTTCAGCTGGGGGATCTGAATTCCGCCGCCGCCGCCGTGCATCACATTCTCCAACAGGAGATGTAAGTGATGATTCCACAGACAGTATTAGGGCATCATTCTCAGACCAGGGCCAAGGGAACTACCACAAAGGACTGGAGTCCTACAAGTCGGGTATGCGAAAAGAGCGAAGTGATCCCATGTTGGCCCTCAGCATCCAGCGGAAAAAGCACACTTTGCCAGACCCTGAAAATATTTCCAGGTAAGCATGACACTGCTACTCCTTTTGATTAAAATATAAGTATTTTGGATGCTTTATTTTAAATTGTCATAAATCTGTGTTTGAAAGCACGATTTTCTTATTTAGACCCGTTGATACTTAATTTTTGCATCTATAGGATTTTACAATGGTCTCCCAATAGACCAGTTTACCTAAGAAGCAGGCACATTTGTTTGTTGTTGTTTTTTAAAGAGAAATTGATTTTGTTCATTTGAGTCACTACGGCTTTTGTTCATTTTAATCTCAACTGCTAAATGGTCTCTTTTGAGTTAGATGATTTTACATACTTTGTATGCTTTATAGTAAGCTCAGTTTACTTTTTTTTTTACTTTAAAATGTCAAGAAGTCTGACAAAATCAAATTCATACATCAATTTCATTCTCAGCTTAATATTTGAGTTTAAAGGACAACTGGATAGATGATTAAAATATATGCCGTTATTTCTGCCATGTTTGCCAGGAGTCAAAATTAACTGGCAACGCCAAACAAACTACTGGTATAGTAGTGGGAAAATAGCAACCCTTCCTTCTGTTTTTCTTTTTCATCTTCCTGGCTTTCTGCTAGTCCAAAGCAGGTCATGCCTACATAACACTTAGATTACACAGTTTTATCCACCAAAAACTTTACCACTGTTCTGACTGAATATGATTTGGCAGATACAAAGCCATCGAGAGAAAATATAATCGATGAGAGATTTTTAAATAGAGGCCCCTTTTCTTTCCAGCTACCCCTCTCATAATCTCATACATGTTAAAATTTCCTATCTCTTATCCATTTGCATATACATGGTGTATTTTCTTATCTCACTCAGATGTAAAATGAGTACCTGACCCTTTGGCAGGGGAAGGTCTTGTTAATAATGTGCATAGAATATTGTTTAGTGAGTTTAGTGAATATGCCGTATGGGAGTTCTACCTACCTATATAAATATATATTACTTATATTTAGATATTGTAAGAAAAAATACATGTAAAAAAAAAATCAAAATAATTTTCCTCTGCAGAATGTTAACAAGGAGCAACACTCCTAAATCTGGATTGACTCAGAATATTGCCGGATGGAAAGTAATTCACAATGAGCTTCCCCCTTCAAAGGCATCACTTCACAGTCATCCAGATGACACTACAGAAGCCAAACCAATCAGCAATTCTCACACTTCTGAGTCAGAAGCACTTTTGGGGAACACTAATATTTTGTCTCAGCAACAGCAGACTGGAGGAGTGGAATCCAGTGATTTACAACTTGATGCTGGTGATGGTAAGGGTAGATGTCATCCAGTATCAAAACAGAACATTGTTCACAGACTGCCAAAGCCAAAGCACACACCGGAGCCTCCTGTCAATTCACAATCCACCAATTTTATCCCTGCAAATGCCCATGAGTCAATGATCAAGACCAGGTGAGTCACTCCATAGAAAAAAAGATTTGGTTCAAGATTGATTTTGGGTGATTGATGAATATGATTCTTGCCCTACTTTTTTTCCATTGATTCTATTTTTGCAATTGCAAAATTACACAATTACATATCTGAAAATGATAGCAATGCTTTCAAAGCAGTATTATATCAAGTCATTGACTTGTTCCAAACATGTTACAGATTCAGAAGACAATACACTATATCTACAATTACCACAAATGGAATGTAATACACGTACCCAGATGGTAGGTTCTGCATTGGAACAGCTTTATAATGTACATCCATCATCCATTGTAATTTTACATGCTATATAATTTCAGTGGCTCCATAATCACAGAAAAATTAAGCTCAGGGGCTGTTTTCTCACCCATACACCCACAACCTGTGACGAGTGTAAACTTTGTGTCTGCCTCCACGGCAATATCGTCCTCCTCGTTATCATCAACTGTTCTGCAGCCCAAGCCCATGGCTGCATCCACTGCATCATGGATCGGTTGCTCTGTGGATCCCAGTGTTCAGGAAGTGTTGAGTCAAGCCACAGAAGAAGCTAGGTATAATGATTATCTGCTTTTCCATGTGTCTACTCACAACTCTTCTTTTTTTCCTCTTGTCTGGCTGTCCATTTGTCTGTTTACATGTCTGTCTGTCTGTCTGTCTATCTACCTTTCTATCTTTACTTCTTTCTTTATTTCCTATCATCATTGCTATTTCTATTGCTAGTTTATTTCAATATCCAAATAATTCTAGTTCGTAGTTTTTTTTGTGGGTTCTTTGTTGCTGTTTTTTGTTTTGTTTTGTTTTTTGTTGTTGTTTTTTGTTGTTTTTTTTTGTTTTTTGGGGAGGGGGTGAGAGGGTGGGTGCTCTCAATTTTCTTTTACTTATTCTTAATTATTCTTTCCTTTTTTCTTTTTTTTGTTTTTTGTTACATAATTAACCCTGCTCAGCTGTTATTCAAATTGTGCTTCTTCCTTTTTCTTTTTTTTTAATGTATGCTCAATAAATTTGTTTTATAAGAGTTCAATGGTATATATTTGTTTGTTTCCAGATTGCACTTGATATCTGCACATGAGGATCAACTTGCTAGCATAACTTCTTTGTGCAAGTATGAAATGCGTCTACTTCTTAATGCAAAAAAATCAACAGGGAAAAGGGTATGTTGATTTTGAATTGCTTCCCCATTTTATTATCAGCAAGAGGTATTGAAAAAATTATAATTACTGTAAAAGTAATATTAGAGACCTTGATATTCTGTGTTGTTCCTTTTTTCGAATAGATGTATCTACAAACCTTATTAATGTTATTGTTTTCCCACAATTATTATTATTATTTTTATTATTATCATTACTATCATTTTTTTTATTATTATCATTATTATTATTATCATCACCATCATCATTATAAGTATTACTGTTATTATTATTATTATTATTATTTTATTATTATTATTGTCATTGTTGTTATTATTACAATAGTTTTCGCGAGAGTGCCCTGCGGCTGAATGCCCGTTTTGCCTTTGTGCCTGCTATTTTGGGGAAACCAATTTTTTACTATCAGAATTGTCACTCTAAGTACCCGCCTTCGAAGTCATCTGCCGCCTTAGTGCCCAGTATGTTGGCATGTTGTCAATCATGAAGCAAAGAAATATAAACATTCTATAGATAAAGTAACCATGCCCACTTGTATGGAGTTCGCTAGGGTGTTAAAAAGCATCCCTCCCACTCCCTTTTCCCACCACTTTGAGTCTGGAACAGGTAACAAATGAATGCCCCCATCGCTGGTCTACTGTCCAGCCAATCAAATTCGTTAATGCAACACAAAAGGCGTGGCCTAGATTTGTACATTGATGAAGAGGCATGCAGCTGTTCAATGATGCAAGACGGCCCATGCCTTGTCTTAACAAGGTGGTTGGTCAAAATGAATGACCGTCTACAGATTTACGCAACTCAATTCACTCCCTCTCTGTCGCGACAAAATGATCACTGTCTGGCTGTGAACAGGGGTGTCTTTGAACTTTTTGAAATTGCCTGCATGGCTCGTAAACTTTAAAGTGATATAAAAACCCAGCAAGATTATCTTTGTCCATATGTGACAATCATGTTTCAAGATGCGTTTTTTGTGAACTTCTTGAGATTTGAAAATTCAAATTAAGGATAATGAAAATCAGACCCCTTGGGAGCTGCAGGTCCGATATCGCCTGAGTGCCCGCTCCGCCTAAGTGCCAGGTTAGGCTGCTTCCTGACTATCTGGCAATCTTGCGGAAACTACTGTATCTTCAACATTGTTGATATAATTGTCATTATTTTTATTGATTGATTTTATGTTTATTATATATCGTATTATTTTTTTTTCTATTATTTAATTTTGATTTCACTTTCTCACAGGGCTTTGATGAATACCTTCGCCGGGTGAACGATATTTTACAGCAAAAGATGGAAGCAATTTCCTCATTACAAGAGCAAATCCTTCAGTATCAGAACACATTTTACCAGAGTGGACAATCATTACCATCAGCCTCTTCCTCTGTTTCCAGCTCCATGCGCACATCTACACATGGTACTTGGTCAGCAAAGTGAACAAGACTTTGGTGTTAATGTGAATGTGTGTGTTTATTCCGCCCCCCATCCCCCGACACCTTTCCGGCTTTGCCTGTCCCTGAATTTTAATGCTCCTGTTAAACTTTTAACGGCTATATAAGGTGCATATTGTTTCTCCTTCTACTTTTTTTTTTTTAATCTGGAGGAGAGCATTGTTGTTTTTTGTAAAGCTGATTTCACTAAACTTGTATGAACCTTGCTATTATAATCTTATGTCTGTGGTCTAAATAAGCAATGTGATTATGGCATTTTATGTTTGGAAACTTCGGTTGATAATTATTCTGTTACTGACCTGGTGATATGAAAAGAAATTATTGTTAGTGAATTACCCATGAGTGGGGATACATTGCACTTCGTATTAATATGACAGTGATGTGATGTCAATGTTTTAATTTTGATTATGGTGCCGATATAGGAACAGACTATCTAGAAATAACACACTTCAAATGAATGTTGCATGTTAGCTCGACAAACATACATGTATTATTTTTTAAAGCAAATTATTTTTTAATGATTTTTCTGCTGTTGGTCATCTGTCTCTACTCACAAATTTTGATTTGTGTATATTTTGTTGTTGACAAGATCAATTTTGCATTTTAATTTTAATGTTCTTCAGTGTGGTACCAGTAATATATATTTCAGAAATGACAGAAATAGGTAACAAATTATGTAGTGTCTTTTGAATTCATCATCATACGATCATGGATCCTCCTCATCCCAAATTTATGTTGTATAGTAGAAGTGAATGATGATCTGAACTGTTTAGGATGAACTACGGAAATAAATTTTGTTAAAGCAAAGTATGGAATTGACACAATATAAGCACCATTTATTTGTTTGAATCATTCATTTATAATTTGAAATTGAATTAAGCAAGGAAGACTTTCATTTTATTACAGATCAAATTCATTTCACTCTTTGCTTGTTTGACTACTAGATCCAGTATGACTTTTCATTAAATGGAGGTAGACTTTGAGGAGAATAACATTGAAATTATTTCGAGTTTAAAAAGCCCAACAACAACAACAGCAATAAACACAGCAAATGTGTGGCCTCCTTTGCCTTACATGAAGAATAAGTGAAATACTCATTACTTTGTCACCCATTTCCATGTCACTGTCCTCTTTTTGCGCATTTTTTTTTTATTGATGGTGAAAAGATCACATGTAACAATGTGACTAAGTAAAGCATATATATTTATGGTTGTTGTAATTTGATTTTATTCAGATTACATTATACATCCCCCTTAAACCGTCTTTCCATGTTTGTGAAAATCACATTACTCCTTGCCGGTATTATTTTACACTCCTGTTTACATTGCTAATGTATAATACCATGTTGGCCATTGCCAATGGCTTGACAATTTAATTTCTTACCTTTAAGGTTTGACAGTGGTTTGTCTCTTAATTTTCAATGACTGGACTTTTTTGTTGTTGTTTGTGTTAATAGTGGATCTAGCCCAAGGTTCCGCTGAGAGTCCAATCATGAAGAACTGTGTGGGCTAATTGATGGGTATTGATAAGGGCATTTTTAATTTAAAGAGTTGAAAACTAAGTTGTCTCAAATAGACATGGCATTAATTTTCTAGTAGGAGTTGGAGAAAAGAAAAGTGATTGGGATAATGAGACTCTACCTATTGCTGTATCTTAGAGAGATGTCATGGCAGGGCTAGAGTATCAATGCAGTAAAGTTGAACTATTGACCATTTCATAAAGTCCGGAAAAACATGATGGATGAATGACTGAATGAGTGCATTATTTCTATTCACAAAACAATACGATTTTTTCTTCTCCATCAACTGATAGTGATTGATTTATCTATTCATCTCAATTTATCTTCATACAACATGACTATGCCATCGACCCGAAGAGAACATAGCTTTATTATGTTATCAAGTGTGAGAGGACAGGATGGGTTTTATGTGTGTTATTGTTTTATATACTTTGCTTGAAGTAAAATTTCTTTTTTGTGTGTGTGTTTACAAATATAAGTTTTAAATATTCACTTTGTTTAAACACAAATAGAAAAGGCAACAGAATTGTAATTTGACTATATGCATTCCATGAATCCATTTCTCTCTTTTTTTTTCAATTCTTCAACATCTGTGATTGTTCCAACCATTGCTAGACATTCTGCACAGAGAATATTTGCTTTTCTTTCTTTCTTTTTATTGATACATTACAAGTAGCTTGTTTAAGAGTTGTGTAACAATGCTAAGGAGCTCACTTTCTATAGCTTAGTAAATTATTGTTTTAACAAGCCTTCCATTTCTCCGTCCACCCACTATTTATTGTCACCATTGTGTTTTTATAATTTGTTTTGAAAGTTAAATATATTGAGCATGTACAATATTTTGTCCATTTGGGTCATTGTGATTTAACCCTTGGGCATGGTTATTTACAAATGGCCATTGTGATTTAAGCCTGAGGCAAGGTTATTTACACTAATTGCCTCCTTTTGTGGCACTGTGCTGTGGCTGATACACAGTTTCTGGTCAAAAACCAAAAGACAAATTTCCCTTTGGGAATGAATAGTAGCATTTTAGGTTGTTTTTGTTGTTGTTTTTTTTAGTTTCTGTGACAGCTCATCAATTCATCTCCCTATTTATGAACATTTGTATTGCAAAAGATGGGACTACAAGGAAAGTGTCCATGTTGTTATAAGCCATAAACATTAATTTACCTCATCCAAGGAGAAATAAAATATTGGGTACCTATGAAAATACCCAGGAACCCATCATCATTGAAATGTTTTGAAGAATTTTATCATTCCAATGCTACTTTTTTAGCACATGAATATGACTCTATCATATCCAGTCTTTGTTACCAGTTTTTGTTTTGACTTGATTGAGTTGAATGACTCCTGTCTGAAGGTTGTCTGACGGTTAAGGTCATGCCTTATTCCCAATGTGCTAGGCAACGGCCAGTTTCCATGGTACAAGCATAATATGGTACATGGAATGTTTCTTTCTGGTTTGCTTTTTGGTTTTAATTTTTTAACAGTGATTTTGGTTCATGAATAAAAAAAAAAAAAGAGGCGGATGAGAGATTGTTTCTGCTTTCTGTCTGAAGCTACACATACTTTTTTCATTTTATATTATAGTATCCTGCTAATCTTGTCAGCACCAATTAGTAAACAGTATGGAACATAAATCCAATTAAAGACTGCTGTGATCATATTTTGTTTGTGGCCTATTGAGTCCAACTTGTCTTTGTCAGATCTTTGTATGCAAATGCATTCTGCTTCTGGCGGGATCTAATAGATTGGTAGACATTGATGAGTAGCTTCATTTCAGATTTCTACCATGTGCTGCATGATAATGATGTTTCTTTGAAACAAGTAGATCACTCTATGAAAGTGCTCTATAGGATCATATAGAAAGTCTTATTTTATCCAGAAATTTAAAGCATTTTCTGTAACGGAAGTTTGATTGGATTAATCTCTGGAAACTTGGGGCCAACCTGGATGCTGCATTGTTAGTGAAATGGAAAGTCACGAAAAAAATAAATTAAATACTTGACTAAATGCAGCAAATATATTTAAATAATTGGGGAAAACATTTTTTTAAGATGTGCCCTGGAAATTGGTCTTATGTTGGGACAATTGTTGTTGAAAGCATAATACTGCTGTTCTACATACTTCATACACATTCCCTGTTTTATTAAATCACTATTCTATTACTATTAATTATCACGTTTCACTTATTATTATTCTCCATTCTTACATGTTGATTCTTCTCTTTTACACATACGTTTTTCATTGTTTTTTTTTTGCGGGTTTTTTTGTTTGTTTTTTTCTCTCTTTGTAGTCCCTCAATCTCAAAATCCAGTTTTTGTTTGTAGTAGTAATATACATGATATAAGTTGTTTCCCACATTCAACCCCCTTTTAAAGTGATCTCTCACATTATTAAACTTTTACCACAGTTCTACTCACCATGCACATATTTTAGAGCAGAGAAGTATTTTATTTAATATTTTTATTTACGAGAATTTTAAAATTAAAATCGTGATGTACAAAGTATTATTGAAGTTAGAGTTTTACCGTTGTTCTTTATTTATTTATTATTTATTGAACCTATTTTTGTTGGGCTTATTTTCCCCTTTTGACTTATCACTTCAGTTTGTTGCCCTTTTATTTGAACCAGGACTCGTATTTGGATGGAAGTTTTACACTACATTTAGTTATACACAAACTTTTATTCCAAATGGCTTCAGGCTGGTTTTTATTCATTTACAATGGAAATAAAAAGACTGATTTTACCCAAATTATTTGCTTATTCAGTTTTTAGTTCTTACAGAGCATTAATTGTCCACCCCCACACACCCCTCCCCCCACAACAACTTTCTCCTCCTATCTCATCCTCCTCCACCAGCTATGTACATTTAATACAGACTTTATCTTAGTCTCTGTCTATGTCTGTATGTCTGTCAGTATGAATGTATGTCAGTATGTATGTCTGTCTGTCAGTATGTATGTCTGTCAGTATGTATGTATGTGTCCCCCCCCCCTCTCTCTCTCTCTCTGTCTGTCTGTCTGTCTCTC
>JBCJKE010136729.1:0-10725 GCA_039654525.1 Melibe bucephala
CTTCAGGGTTGAGTCTTGGGTTCCTTCCTTTTTGTGATTAACTGATCGTACTTTTGGGGGAGGGGGGTGACATTGTGATGCTTGGCTTTTTTCGCAACTACCGTTTTATAGACACCAACTTTCATTTCTGGAATTGATCTCATGTGAGGACTTTTAACTTTCCTGATCATCTTAGATGTATTTTGCAGTGTATGTGTGGTTATTCAGTGTTTTATTATTATTTGTCCATGATGAATATAAATATATTAGAAATAGAAAGAAAGTAAACCAAAACATCATATGCATGGCATGAAAGACTTGGCCCCTATGACTGAATGAAAATTCCTGTGTGTGGGTCCTGTAATTACTACTGGTAATCTACTTTTTTTATGGTACATATCACAATTATCAATAGTTCTTTTTTAGAAAATAACTAAACTTGCTTCACCGTCATTCGTAGTTGCTAGTGGGGAAATCCCCTTGGACTCCCTCCCCTGTACTTTTTACCCACTTGTAAAATTCCATATCACACAGGGATAAAGCAGCAAAGAAATTACAGGGTTATAAAAGTTTCCAAAGGAAATAATTGAAACTTCTTGTATCCGCTTGTTGTTGAAATTCCCGGCTGTGACAAAGATAAGGTAACATTGTAAAAAAATTAAGTGAAAACAAAACCAAAATTTAAAGAATTCCTTATACGGAATGAAAATGCACAGGGAAATAGTACAAATGACAGAAACAAATTCCTTAAAATTACAAGGAATGAACGTACAATGGGAAATAGTACAAAATAGTTGTGAAACAACAGAAATCATAGTGTGCACATTGAATGGGAATGAAAACTGTTGTATTAAAAGTGAGGGTGAGACAGACATAAGCCTAATTTGCATAGATGAACAACCCGCTGATTTTTTACTCAATTATAGTAGATGATTGAAAACCCAGGCTAAGACACAAATGTTCCCATTTCTCCCTGCCAAGTAACAATTCTGAGGATGTTATTGATCGTTATAGCATCGTGTATGTGTAACATTGAACATAACAATGGCAGTGGGGCCAAAGGGAAAGAGGGTCTGCCAGAAGTAAGCGGCTGCACGTGTCAGATTAGGAAAATTGGAGACGACATCCGCAGTGCTAAAGCCAACACGAGTGAAAGTGAAAGTTCCTGGTAAGGTTGGGTTTGGCACAGCCCTTTCGAGCTTGATGTCCGTCATGCAAGGTAAAATTCAGTGAGCTCATTAGTAATACTACAATTGTTGCTTATTGGATTATGCCCTGAAACATAACTAGATCTAACTAGTGTATGTATATATTAGTGTTGTACGTAAAAGTTTCTGTTTAATGTCTGCAGTATCAGTACCTTTACTGTAAGTTACTGTATTTTTATTGATTGGGGGTTTATTCCATAATCTAAAAGTAAAAGTATAATACTGACCCTATCTTTTATGAGCTTCCCTATTAAGTCTAATTCATGTTTCACTTGCATACTTCATTTTATTATTTTTATTCAGATATTGTATTCAATATTTTTACAGGTTGACACACCCTTTTGTCCTAATTGTCTTGAGGGAATGCCTTCTGCTGAAGCAAAAGTTAAGAAAAACAGGTAATTCTTCTGTATTTTGCACAAACTTTTTTTTTTTTTTTTACCACATACCAAATTTACATTGATAATTATTATTTCAGACTTTTTTCTAATCATCACTAATACTATTAGACACACAAATACAATGAGATGTTTGGAAGAAATAATATGGAAATTAAATGGTACTTCTTATTTCTTTATCCTTCAAACCTTTTTTTTTTTTACTATTATATCAGACTTTTTCTACTCTTTCTCACACTTGAAACTACATAGTGAACACAAACATGCATGTAGTGATGTGGAGATTTATTATTATTATTATTATTTTTATTGTTATTATTATTATTATTATTATTGTTGTTGTTGCATGGCTCACATTATTCAGAAATGTCATACTCTTCCCGCACTTAAGTGGTGCACATAATGCATGCAATGTCAGTCCTCAAAGGAAGAAATACCTAGAAGAAACAGGAAACATATACAAAGTTTCACCTATTTTGGTAAATTGTAATTTGTACATAACACGTAGCATCTGGAGTAGCACTAAAAAAAAAAGCAACTAAAAATATCTCCCCTCAAAATAACTAGCCAGTTTATAGATTGAATAAGAGAGCTAGAAAGACAATGTAGTAATTACAGAAAGGAATAAATAAAATTTAAAAAATGAAATCCCATAGACCAATACCAAACTATCTCTAACCAAATAATAAGACAACATTAATATTAAATGTACATTACATTTCACCTTTTAATTAAAATTGTCAGTATTTTACCTCAAATATATTTCTTTCCCACTTTTATAAAGACTATGACCTGCGGACTTAAGAGCTTTCTGTATTCAGTTCCAGAGTTCCTATATTGAAGAAGAGGACGTTTCAGCAACGCTTATGATTGATCTTGTCCTCTCCTTCCATTTTATATGATCTGGGGCTGGGTTTCTCAGATGTTCCTAATCACTCTCTGTTCTTAGTTGAAGTTTTGAGATCTGACAGGTCTTTGTTCAGTAACCTTGGTAGGATGGTTTTGGGTCTTCCCATGAAATCTATCACCAAGTTCCATGACATACAAATTCATTGATATGTTGGTTGGTATGTCTTTGTGTCGTCTAAAGATGTGGCAAAATAATCTCCATCTACTTTCGACAATTAATGTGAAGATAAAGACTGTAGGAGAGATTAATTAGGAAGCCAAGTGGCATTCAAGGCTAGAATCAGTCCAGAAGCAGGTAAACAGGTGCTGCCATACATTATGTTAAAATGTAGATGTCAAGACAAAATCTATGTGTATTTTGCATTACGGTTGTGAAAAAGAGAACATCAAGACCTGGACAGGCTTTTGGCCCCAAGCTGTTGATAGCTTGCAAAGATCCACACAAATAGCACAGACTGGCCACTGCTCTGGTGTTTTCATTATTATAATGAAGAGGATGAAGAATATTGGTACAATACTCATCATCTTACATCTCATCTTCTTATAGCCCACTTTGTTTAAGGAGCCACTGTTTTTTTTTTCTGCTATGTAAAATACCCCTCTTATAGACTCAGCTTTGACATGACCTTCGCCTTATACCCTATCTTTTTCACTGGTCCATTATAAGCAAAGATTATGAGTGAGAATTTTCATACGCATCACATTCTGGAAACAATTCATTTGCATTTTAATGTCCACACATAAAAGCATGCTTCTCACATCAAAGACAGCAAAATAACAGACATGCAGATCAATTGTCTCATAAATAATAATAGACTCCAAATCACACCTTGGCTCATCTGGTCAACCATATCATAGCACAGGCCTTGCCCTGCCTTTGTGAACAAAGGAGTAAAATCACCCTCAGGTGCATAGTGCGGGCTGATGATCATTTAGCAACGCTTAGTGTAGCCTAAACATTATTGTAACACTCTATGACAGATTTTGTCATATATAAATGGCAAAATTGGCTGACAAGTAGGAAGGACTAGGCCAAACACCAAAATGATGAAGGTCTGTTACTGTAGACTGTTTTTTCAGCCAATCAGCATTTAGTTTATCGCCGAACAATTTGCACAAAGGGTAGTCAGAAAATAAGCCTCATGTACTTTACATTCGATTACATTGGCATACATACTTTGTTGTCCCCCATGCTTGTACATCTTATTACCCACTCCATGGAATAATCTGTTTCCTTTGTCACCCGAAAGACTGGTTATGAAGAGGAGACTACTATAATAATGTATTAAAAAAACCCCACCAAATAAATCCAGTTCATGGGATTTTGAAAACATTCTTTTTTATGTACTCCTAGGTGTGGCAATTGTTTTGATTGTCCTCTTTGTGGGCATACTCTGATGACAAGGGCTACCACAAGTGTTGTGACCTCAGCAGCTCCAGCTAATACAGAAGAAGCTGCAAAAACACCAACAAAGAAGATGTACTACATGGCTTGTGGCTTTTGTCGTTGGTCAACAAGAGATGTGTCACTTCCTGACCAGAGTATTGGTAAGTTAACCCAATGACATATCATAATTAATGTTTATGCAATGAGCAGAATGAGGTTATATAATCATCCCTAGGGAATTCTTTTTCCTAACAATCATTTATTAAGGTATAATTCTCTGGATACCATTAAGTTTTGTGAGGGGGACCGTATAGAGAAAGATCTGTATTTTGCTTCCTTTTCTTCTCGTTCGCATCTGTTTTTAGTAGCCTTTAAAATATTCATGACACTACTTTTTCCAGTTGTTTAAGAAACTGCTCCCTAGCCTACTGTTAAACCTTATGCAATACTCTTCCTAAGAGCAGCCCCCTTGGGAAATTTGAAAATTTTGCTCTTAGATCTCAGAGGAGATAGCCCATATCAGTACTATGCTATATAGCATTTCAACTAGGCATTTGTATCTATCTTACCTGAGTGACCAACAATGAAATGCAGATAGACATGACACTGGACCAATGGAAAATAAAAATTGTAGATCTGCTGGTGAAAAGGAGTTAGGGTGCAGGACTGATTTTGATCAATGATCAGTGAAGTGCCGGGGGAAACTTAACGCTTACAGATGGGAGCATAGTAGAATTGAGGGACATCAATATTTTGTTGTTACATAATGCTAGACAACCCAGGTAACTGAAGCCTTGGGATGAGACACTCAAACAGCTTGCTCTAGCAAAGGCATAACTAATGCACATGTCTTGTCCACCAGTTGCAGCTTTCAGAATTGCCTTAAATGTATCACTCTTGTGGCATAATACCATACCAGTCTATATCTCACATGATATCTAGATAATACGTTAGATCAAAAGTGTAACAAAACACTTCAATGTCAGCCAAGTTTGACCTGAAAGACATGAAAGATCTATCAGTTTATTGATGTATTACATGCCTTCCAAATCTAAATGGGGCACTTAGTGAAGCTGTCATTATGCTACACAGTCATAAAATTGTTCATTATGCATGATTCATGCTCTTATCCAGAGTTTTACATAGAAATTTTCTGTTACCAAGGAAATTGTAGCTTTAGTATGAATGATATAGTTTCTGTATAGATACATCATTTTGCTTAGATTCTCATGAAGTGAATTGACATATATATATGTATTCCAAATAAGTTTGGATTCGTAAGAGACAAAAGTATTGTCAGTGCTATATACACACTCAAAACAATCATGCAAAGGTCATTTGAAAAGCAAAAGTCAATCTCTCTTTGTTTTATTGACTAAGGCTTTTGACTCAGTCCAACACACAACTTTCTTCCAAATGCTTATTGACATAGGAGTGGATTACAAAGACGGTAGACTTATACAAAACTTGTACTGGAACCAAACTGTGTGTGTCAAAGTTGATAACGAAACATCCCATTTTTTCAACATTGCTAAAGGAGTAAGACGGGTGTGTCCTCTCACCAGACCTTTTCAATCTGTATAGTGAATATATCTTCAGAGAGATCGAGGACATGAAAGGAGTTAGTGTTGGTGGCGTGAACATAATGAACCTACTTTACACCAATGATGCTGTCTTGATGGTTTAATGCAATATGACATACTAGAGATTCTAGATAAACTGGTTGAAGTAAGTGAAAGAAAAAGACTGATGTTGAACGTGAAGAAGACAGAATATATGGTATCCTGTAGAGAAAATATGAATTTACCATTCAAATTAACAATCAAAGGTGTAAATATTAAACAAGTTAAAAGATTCAAATATCTTGGATCAAATATCTCAAATGACTGTAAATGCACAAAAGAAATTAAACAAAGAATAGCGATTGCAAAGCAGACATTCCACAAACTCAGGCTTATTAACAACAACGCACAACTTAAAATGAACACCAAGCTATAAGTAGTACAGACATACATCCTCCCAACACTTTAATACACATATGAAACATGGACAATAGATGCAGAATTGAGAAAACGCCTAGAATCTTTCAAAACATGGATATACAGAAGATTGTTGAAAATACCTTAGACTGCATTAATAAGAAAGGAGGAAGTGTTAAAACATATATAGGAAGAGAGAGAATATTGTTGGGTATGATCATGCAAAGGCAAATGCATTTTTTTTTTTTTATTTTGTACATATTTGAAGACGGGATGGAATTGAAAAGCTGGTAACATCAGGTTTTAATGAAGGAAATCAAACCAGTGGAGGACAACTGACATACATAAAAAACTTAAGACAAAACACATCCACCATTGACACCAACACAGGATAAACAAGATGTGCTGAAGACAGAGCAACATAGAGGAGAATGGTTGGCAAAGCACCAAAAGAAGCAAGCCAACCAGATGATGATTTGAGGTTAACAAATGGAAAGACCAAAATTTGTTTATGTTGTTACTTTAATATATATGCGAATAAAGAAGAAAAAGCTTCGAGAGAGATAACAAGCTTACATTTTAACACTTTACTTTTTAAGTGACCATGTTGATTATGAAATATATATAGAAATTTTATCAGAGTCATATCTGGTACATATTGATCCGTCACTGTGTTTTCAGTTCTGTCTAATTTGTCATCCTTTTTTTTTTCAGCCACGGGATGCTGGCCAGAGTTAGAGAATCCACATGCCAAAAGGGTACTTTATTGCTCCATATTGTTTTTTTGTGATTTTTAATGAGAAATAATTTATTTGGAGATATGTTTATGACCACATATGCATCCCAGACAGAGATTATTCAGAGAGAGATTTTGTGTTGTTCGCTGTCTAAGAAATATGAAAACCTATCAGCTGAATATGTTTTGGATACAAGATGAGAAAAAAAAATGCTTTGAGCCTAAAGGCATAATACTGAACTTCTTTTTGCATTGCAAAATATTTCAGGAAAGGGCTTTAATGTGTGAAAGTCATTATTCACACACAAGCATTACTTGTTTTGCTTACTTTTTCTGTCCTTTTCAAATGCTTTGAGATTTAAATCGTTGTGAATAATTTGAAGCACTGCATAGTCACTGTTGTGAAATTCAAAAGCAATTAATTTATGCATACCTGGTTTTACCCTGGTATAAAATTTGGTCTTCAGTGAAATTTATATTTTCACCCATTCATGTCTTTCCTTTGAAGAGAACAAACGGTGTCACAGGTTTTCTTTTCCATAATATTGATTTTGGAAACCGTCCGGTTCCTCATAAAAAAAAATTCTCCCACTACAAAAGAACCAAACCGGCCTTTGTGAACTTTCTAACTATGGAGGAGTTTGATTTTCCTCTCCTGAACTACTACATTTTTTAGTCAGCTATATCTTATTTAGATGATCTAGGTCATTTACAGTTTCAATTGAGTTTATATAAGTTCACCTAAATCCTTATGAAAATGGGAAATAGCCTTGGAAAGGAGGAGGGGGGTGGGATGTAGACAAAAAGTTTTGAAATTTGTTTATGTGTGTACAGTAAAATTAAAATCTTTGCAGTTTCAATATCTTGACATACATGTGAATAAAAGTTGCATACACATATATTGAAAATGTGTAGCAAAAGATGTTTGAGAATTTTTATAGAGATCTATAAGAATCACAGACACATAATTATTAAACAATGGCTTTCATGTTTATGGTTTGATTTTGTTTTTGTTTTGTTTTCCTTTTTCTTTCGTTTTGTCTTTTACATTAATTTATTATAGATTCTCTAAGGATGATATAACTATACTTAAATAATTCCCCATCCATGTTTGATTGGATGTCTTTATCTTTTAAATCTTTTCTAGATTTCATCATTGCTAGAGAATTTCAAAATGATGGCACAAGTTGAAAAGGCAGAGAGAGAACGTAAAAAATATGTAAAGCGTAGGAATCAGTTATATATGCAGGTGAGTGAAACTTTATTAATGCAAAAATATTGAATTGATGACATTGAACAAATTCTTTTCAACCATTTGCACTAATAGATATAAGAATTCATAAGATATAGATATAATTTACCAGGAATGAATTGTGTGCAAATATGAACTGGTAGATTTCTATTGACTTTGGAACATTTAAACTTAAAACATGTTATCGCATTTTGTTTTATCAAAAGTATTGCCTTTATTATTTTTTTCCTTTGACAGGAAAAGTATGGTCTTGCATCTGCTGCCATGAAGCGCAAAGGTCTTTCCAGCTTTGCCAGTCAGAGGTATTTTTAGACATTTAATGCTTGAAAAATTGTTTGTTGAATGACTTCACATGTCCTTTAGTGTTGAAATTTTTTAGTTCTCTACAGTATTTTCACCTATACAGTAATTCAAAGGGTCTTCCAAACATTGAAGAGGAAAGCTGAATTTTGTAGATACTTTGTAAAAAATGAAAGTCACAGGATTGCGATAATTCATAATAATAATAAATATAATAATAATAAATGATTTTTGTATAGCGCTTTACCCCATTTCAAAAACAAGCTCAAAGCGCTTTACATAGCACAAGAAATTATATGGATAATATAGAGACAACAAATTTGAAATTGATGTTAAAAAGATCAGATATACCAAAAAAAGGTTGTTTAAAAAATGAAATTTAAAATCATAATGGAGAGATAAAAATTGTATTTGATACCATGTTAAAAATAATCTATAATCTGTATTCCATAAGAATGGAATAAGTTAAAAAGTGGGCTGGGGGAAATTCTTAGTCAAGAGCAATAACGTGTTAAGTTAAATTTGAGCTTTGATCGATAATTATGTATAAATTTTGTATGTATGCATGTTTATATATTTACTCCCAAATTCTATAGAAAAGAAAATGTTTTTGATTTTCAAATTTTGCAGTTTGCCAGGAGACCTTGATCCTAGTCCCACAGTAGAAAATTTTGAACCGTTGCCTGAAGAGACGTTCACCGCTCCAGCCGACTTGAACAAAAGTAGGCATTAATTTTATTCTTTTAATATACATTGGTCAGTAACAGGAATATTACAATGGAGTCTTTTTATGATAAACTCATTGGGACCACATCAATAAGTTTTATCTTATGCACTGCTTATCTAAATCATTTCTAGGGGAAACAACCAGTGGTTACAAAATTTGCGGTGTGTAAAAATTCAGGTAGAAGCAGAATGAAAGAAAGAATGTGTGAGGTCTAGATCGCAAGCACATGCCATGTGTGTGGGCCTAAGTCGGTTTGGATCACGTGAGGGGATGCTTGGGATTATAGAACCAAGTGATTGGGTGGAGAAGAGAGAGAGAGAGAGAGTAAGAGGCCTAGGCTGAGGCGTAGCCTATGCGCATGCATGTGTTTTGCAATAATAGAACAAAGCGAGATGGGGGTTGGGGGTAGGGAGGAGAAGTGACCATTGAATATTAGGTGTTTCATTGAGAGAGAAGTGTGAATTCAATGAACTTAATGGCCTTCAGGCCTTCGGCAGCTTCGGCCTATCCTTTGTGTGTGTGTGTGTTTTGGTTTTTTGTTATATTTTGGGGGGTTTTCTCGGAGGGTTGTGAGGGGGGTTGTTATGTTTTGGACTTTTTCTGCTTTCTACATGTTTCTTGTTGTGTTTGTGTTTTGCTTAAAGCAGCTTTGTATCATATTGCTTAAGTTTGTTTATAACTTTGATTGTTTCAGTAACGAAGCTTGTCAACCGTTTAAGCTTGGTAGAATATCAGCCTGTGGAAATGGCAAAACTGCATCCCATTCACAAACATCTGTTGATGAAAAAGTCTCTACGCTGCAAGGTGCTACACTACGATATGAAAAAATGCATTTTTTAATTTAAGATTAAGATGTAGATCCTTGCACGTCATGAAAAGACATTTATGTTATATTTATGTTTTATTATGATAAAGCAGCTGTCTAAACCCATTTAACTAAACAGGACAATATAACTTGTCCCAAACTCTGTTCAATAAACATCTTGTTTCAATCATCTGTAAAATCATCAAAGAATGTGGCGTTCAAAATATTCATATTATTATAGTAAGAAAAATGTTGTAGTGAATCTTTTGGACTTTGCTTTTATTCCACATTTCAATGACCCTCTTTTTTTAATTTAAGAACTTTTTTTCTTTCTTTCAGGTGTGTGAGCATAATTTAAGCAAACCAGACTTAAATCCTGCCTCGATTAAGTTGAAACTTCAGCTGACTGCCCTGTGAGTAAGAATCAAGTTCTTTAGCACAGCTCATACTTTTCATTCTTGCCTGGCCTGATCATACTTTTTATTAAGTTACTTGAAGTCAAACCAGGTTTATTTGTTGGCTCTATTTCTTGTTCTTGCTTTCTTCTTATTCTGTCTTTTTTTCTAATATTCCTCTCTTACATAATTCTACAATAATTGCATGTCTTCCATATAATTATAATTTCCTGTCCGTTTTCCATCCCACTTTATCACCATTATTTGCTATAGAATAATAAATATGATATATTCTTTTATCAAACTTTAATTTGCAATTGTTTTTTTTTGTGTTTTTTTTATTGTTAATTCTGGGCTTGCAAGGCTAGTTTCATATGAATATTACAAGACATTCAGTATTAGCAGATGAGGGCCTTTATGTAATAAAACAAAGATTGGTTAAAATAGCTCTGCGGTTCATTATTCTGCCTCGACATAAAGAAGAGAGGAATGACCACTCTAACCACATTTTCAATTCTGTCACAATCAACCAAATCATTGTTGTGTTTTCTGTTGGTTTTTTTGTTGGGTTTTTTTTATTTTTATTTGGTTTGTTTGGGTTTTGTTTTGGTTTTTTTTTTTTTGTGTTTTTTTTTTTGGGGTTTGTTTTT
>JBCJKE010136840.1:0-10724 GCA_039654525.1 Melibe bucephala
CAATCTCTATCTCACTTAAATCAATCTCAATCTCAAAGAAATCAAAATCTTACTTAAATCAATCTCAATCTCAAAGAAATCAAAATCTTACTTAAATCAATCGCAATCTCAAAGACATAATCTCACTTAAATCAATCTCAATCTCAAAGACATAATCTCACTTAAACCATTCTCAGTCTCACTTAAATCATCTCAATCTCACATAAATCATCTCAATCTCATTTAAATCAATCCCAATCTTACTTAAATCAATCTCAATCTCAAAGACATAAAGTCACTTAAATCAATCTCAATCTCAAAGACATAATCTCACTTAAATAAATCTCAACCTCAAAGACATAATCTCAATTAAATGAATCTCAACCTCACTTAAAATCAATCTCAATCAAACTTAAATCAATCTCAATCTCAAAGACATAATCTCACTTAAATCAATCTCAATCTCAAAGACATAATCTCACTTACATCAATCTCAATCCCAAAGACAAAATCTGAATTAAATCAATCTCACCCCCACTTAAAATCAATCTCAATCAAACTTAAATCAATATCAATCTCAAAGACATAATCTCACTTAAATCAATCTCAATCTCACTTATATCATTCTAATCCTCACTTAAATCAATCTCAAAGAAAGAAATGTAAATGTCATTTAAATCAGTCTCAATCTGAAAGAAATCAATCTCAATCTCAAAGAAATAATCCGACATAAATCAATCTCAATGTCACTTCAATCAATCTGACTTAAATCAATCTCATTTTGACTTAAAACAATCTTAATCTGACATAAATAGATCTCAATGTCAAACAAACAAATCACACTCACGAATCTCACTCTTACACTCACCAATCTCACTCTTACACTCACCAATCTCACTCTCACACTCACCAGTCTCACTCTCACACTCACCAGTCTCACTCTCACACTCACCAGTCTCACTCTCACACTCACCAGTCTCACACGCACACTCAGCAATCTCACACTCACACTAACCAATCTCACACTCACACTCACCAATCTCAAACTCACTCTAACCAATCTCACACTCACACTAACCAATCTCACACTCACACTAACCAATCTCACACTCACTCTAACCAATCTCACACTCACTCTAACCAATCTCACACTCACACTAACCAATCTCACACTCGCTCTAACCAATCTCACACTCGCTCTAACCAATCTCACACTCGCTCTAACCAGTCTCACACTCACACTAACCAGTCTCACACTCACTCTAACCAATCTCATACTCACTCTAACCAATCTCACACTCAAACTCACCAATCTCACACTCAAACTCACCAGTCTCACTCTCACACTCACCAGTCTCACACTAACACTAGCCAATATCACTCTAGCACTCACCAGTCATACACCCACATTAACCAATCTCACACCCACATTAACCAATCTCACACTCAAACTCACCAGTCTCACACTCACACTAACGAATCTCAGTCTCACACTCACCAGTCTCACACTCACCAATCTTAGACTCACACAATCCAATCTAAATATAAAACAATTCAATCTCACTTTCACACTCACAAGTCTCACACTCACACTAACCAATCTCACTTTCACACTCACAAGTCTCACACTCACACAAACCATTCTCACTCTCCCACTCACCAATCTCACTCACACTCACCAATCTCACACTCACACTGACCAATCTCACTCTCACACTCACCAGTCTCACACTCACACAAACCAATCTCACACTCACACTCACCAATCTCACACTCACACTCACCAATCTCACACTCACACTGACCAATCTCACACTCACACTGACCAATCTCACACTTACACTAACCAGTCTCACACTCACACTAACGAATCTTACACTCACACTCACCAATCTCACACTCACACAATCCAGTCTCACTCTGACACAATCAAGTCTCACTCTCACACATACCAATCTCACATTCACACAATCCAGTCTCACTCTGATACAATCCAGTCTCACTCTCACACAATCCAATCTCACTCACACACACTCACGAACCTCACACTTACAGTCACCAATCCCACAATCACATTCACCAATCTCAGCCCCACACTCACCAATCTCACTCTCACACTCACCAATCTCACTCTCACACTCACCAAATCACACACTCACACAATCCAATCTCTCTCAAAGAATTCAATCTCACTTTCACACTCACCAATCTCACTCTCACAAACACCAATCTCACTATCACACAAATCAATGTTACTCTCACTCACCAATCTCACACTCACACTCACCACTCTCACTTTCACACTTACCAAATTCACTCTCACACTCACGAATCTCACTCACACACACACCAATGTCACTCTCACTCAACAATATCACTCTCAAACTCACCAATCTCACACTCTCATTCACCGTTCTCACACTCACTCTCACTAATCTCACTCTCACACTCACCAATCTCACACTCACACTCACCAATCTACCTCTCAAACTCACCAATCTCACTCTCACACAATCCAATTTCACTCTCAGACAAACTAATATCAATGTCACACACATCAATCTCAATATGACACAAACCAATGTCACACTCACACTCACCAATCTACCTCTCACACACCAATCTACCTCTCACACAATCAAATCTCACTTTCATACTCACCAGTCTCACACTCACATTCACCAATATCAATCACACTCACCAGTCTCATTCATACACTGTCCAATCTTACTCTCACACACACCAATCACAGTCTCACACAAACCAATGTCAATGTCACACACATCAATCTCAATATCACACAAACCATTGTGAATCTCAAACTCACCAATCTCACTCTTACTAATCTCGATCTCACACTCACTAATCTCACACACACACTCACCAATCTTACTCTCAAACTCACAAATCTCACTCTCACACAAACCAATCACAATATCACACTCCCAAAACTCACTCTCACATAAACCAATCTCATTCTCATACACACTATTCTCACTTTCACAAACCAATCTCAAACTCATAAAACAATCTCACACTCACACTCACCAATCTCACTCTCTTACAGACCAATCTCACTCTCTTACAGACCAATATCACTCTCACACTCACCAATCTCACTCTTATACACACAAATTTCATTCTCACACAAACCAATCTGAATGTCACACACATCAATCTCAATATCACACAAACTAATCTCACTCTCACATCTCAATGTCCCACGCACCAAGCTCAATATCACACTCACCAATCTCACTCTCACCAATCTTACTATCTCGCTCACCAACCTCACTCTCACACTCACCAATCTCACTGTCACACTCACTAATCTCAAACTCAAACAAACAAATCTCAATCTCACTCTCATCGTTCTCAATCTCACACAAACCAATCTCAATCTCAAACAAACCAATCTCATTCTCACACAAAATAATCTTAATCTCACACAAACTAGTCTCATTCTCACTCTCACAAATCTCAATCTCACACAAACCAATCTCAATATCACACAAACCAATCTCAATTTCACTCTCACCAATCTCGATCTCACTCTCGCCAATCTCGATCTCACTCTCGCCAATCTCAGTCTCACTTACAACGATCTGAATCTCACATACTACGATCTTAATCTCACACAAACCAATCTCAATCTCACAGAAACCAATCTCAATTTCACACAAACAAATGTCAATCTCACACTCACCGTTCTCAATTTGACACAAACCAATCTCAATCTCACAGAAACCAAACTCAATCGCACACAGACCAATGACAATCTCACACAAACCAATCTCAATCACACACAAACTAATGACAATCTCACACAAACCAATCTCAATCTCAAAAAAACCAATCTCAATTTCACACAAAACAATCTCAATCTCACACAAACCAATCTCAATCTCTCACAAACCAATCTCAGTATCACACTCATCAATCTTAATCTCAATCAAGCCATTCTCAATCTCACACAAACCGTTATCAATCTCATACAAACCAATCTCAATCTCACACAAACCAATCTCAATCTCACACAAGCCAATCTCAATCTCACACTCATTATCTCATTCTAAAACAAATCAATCTGAATGTAACACTCACCAATCACTCATTATCTCATTCTAAATCAAAGCAATCTGAAACTAAGACTCACTCAAACCATTCAAATCATTCAAACATAAACCAATCTCAATCTCACAAAACCCAATCTCATTCTAACACAAAGCAAACTCACTCACACACAAACTAATCTCAATCTCACAGTCACCAATGTCATTCTAACACAAACCAATCTCAATCTCACACAAACCAATCTCAATATCACACTCACCAATCTCAATTTCACACTCACCAATCTCAAACTCACACAAACCAATATCAATCTCACACTCACCAATCTCAATATCACACAAAACAATCTCAATATCACACAAAACAATCTCAATCTCACACAAACCAACCTCAATCTCACACAAACCAATCTCGATCTCACACTTACAAATCTTGATCTCACACTCACTAATCTCACACTCACACTCACCAATCTCAATCACACTCAAATCAATCACAATCTCATACTCACCAATCTCAATCTCACACAAACAAATCTCACACTCACCAATGTCAATCTCACAAACCAATCTCAATCTCACACAAATCTCAAACTCACAAAAACAAACCTCAATCTCACACTGATCAGTCTTAATCTCACTTAAACCATTCTCAATCTCACACAAACCAATCTCAATCTCACAAAAAACCAATCTCATTCTCACACAAACCAATTGCAATCTCAAACTCATTATCGCATTCTAGCACAAACCAATCTCAATCTCGCACTCACCAAACTCACTCTCACAATCACCAATATCGATCTCACACAAACCAATCTCACTCTCACACTCACCAATCTGAATCTCACTCTCACCAATCTCAATCCTGCTCTCACCAATCTCAATCTCCCTCTCATCAATCTCAATCTCATACAAACCAGTCTCAATTTCCTTCTCACCAATTTTAATCTCAAACTCACAAACGCCAATCTAACACAATCTAATCTCAATCTCACAACAAACCAATATCTATCTCACACAAACGAATCTCGATCTCATTCTCACCAATCTCATTTTCACAAGCATCATTCTCACTCTCACACTCACCAATCTCAGCCTCACAATTTCACACTCACCAATGTCAATCTCACACTCACCAATCTCAATCTCACACAGACCAATCTCACTCTAACACTCACCAATCTCAAAATCACACAAACCAATCTTAATATCAAAGAAACCAATCTCAATCTCACACAAAGCAAACTCATATCTCACACAAACCAATCTCGATCTCATGCTCACCAATCTCAATCTCACATAAAATCAATCTCAAATTCACGCAAAACAATCTCAGTCTCACACAAACCAATCTCAACGTCGCAGAAACAAAATCTTGATCTCACACAAACGAATCTCAATCTCACAAAAACCAATTTCAATCTCACGCAAACCAACCTCAATCTCGCACTAACCAATCTCGATCTCACACTTATAAATCTCGATCTCACACTCACACTCAACAATCACACTCTCACACTCACCAATCTCAATCACACTCAAATAAATCACAATCTCATGCTCACCAATCTCAATCTCACACAAACAAATCTCACACTCACCAATGTCAATCTCACACAAGCCAATCTCAATCTCACACAAATCTCAAACTCACAAAAACAAACCTCAATCTCACACTGATCAGTCTTAATCTCACTTAAACCATTCTCAATCTCACACAAACCAATCTCAATCTCACAAAAAACCAATCTCATTCTCACACAAACCAATTGCAATCTCAAACTCATTATCGCATTCTAGCACAAACCAATCTCAATCTCGCACTCACCAAACTCACTCTCACAATCACCAATATCGATCTCACACAAACCAATCTCACTCTCACACTCACCAATCTCAAGCTCACGAAAGCCAATCTCAATTTCACACTCACCAATCTCTATCTCACACAAACCAATCTCACACTCACCAATCTCAATCTCATTGTCACCAATCTCAATCCTGCTCTCAACAATCTCAATCTCACTCTCATCAATCTCAATCTCATACAAACCAGTCTCAATTTCCTTCTTAACAATTTTAATCTCAAACTCACAAACCTCAATCTAACACAAACTAATCTCAATCTCACGATAAACCAATCTCAATCTCACACACACCAATCTCAATCTCACACAAACCAATCTCAATCTCACGCAAACGAATGTCGATCTCATTCTCACCAATCTCATTTTCACACGCATCGTTCTCACTCTCACACTCACCAATCTCAGCCTCACAATCTCACACTCACCAATGTCAATCTCACACAGACCAAACTCACTTTAACACTCACCAATCTCAATCTCACAGTAAACAATCTCAAAATCACACAAACCAATCTTAATCTCAAAGAAACCAATCTCAATCTCACACAAACCAATCTCAATCTCACACAAACCAAATCATATCTCACACAAACCAAACTCGATCTCACGCTCACCAATCTCAACGTCGCAGAAACAAATCTCGATTTCACACAAACGAATCTCAATCTCACAAAAACCAATCTCAATCTCACACAAACCAATCACAAACTCACACTCACTAAACTCAAACTCACACAGACCAATCTCACTCTCACTCTCACCAATCTCCATCTCACACAAACCAATCTCAATCTCGAACAAACAAATCTCAATCTCACTCTCACCAATCTCAATATCACTCTCACACTCATCGTTCTTACTCTCACACTCACCAATCTTAATCTCACTCTCACCGATCTCAATCTCAATCTCACCAATCTCACTCTTACAAATCTCGATCTCACACGCACTAATCTCACGCTCACACTCACCAATCTCACTCTCACACTCATCAATCTCAATCACACTCAAATCAGTCACAATCTCACGCTCACCAATCTCAATCTCACAAAAACCAATCTCAATCTCACAAAAAGAAATCTCAATCTCACACTGATGAATCTTAATCTCACTCAAACCATTCTCAATCTCAAACAAACCAATCTCAATATCACACATAAAAATGTTAATCTCACACAAACTCAATCTCACAAAAAAAACCCAACAACAACAATCTCAATCTCACGAACACTAATCTCAATCTCACACAAGACCAATCTCAATCTCACAAAAACAAATTTCATTCTCACACTCATTATTCTAGCAGAAAACAATTTTAATCTCACTCTCACCAATCTTAATCTCACTCTCACCAATCTCAATCTCACTCCCAACAATCTCAATCTCACTCTCACCAATCTCAATGTCACACTCACCAATCTCACACTCACGCTCACCAATCTCACTGTCACAATGTCCAATCTCAATCACACTCAAACCAATCTCTATCTCACGCTCACCAATTTCAAACTTACACAAACCAATCTCACACATACAAATCTCAATCTGACAAGCACCAATCTCACTCCCACAAAAGAATCTCAATCTCACACAAAAAAATCTCAATATCACTGTCACCTAACTCATTCTCACTCTCACCAATCTCAATCTCACTCTCACTAAACTCAATCTCACTCTCACCAATGTCAATCTCACCATCAATAATCTCTATCTTACTCTAACCAATATCAATCTCACTCTCACAAATCTCAATCTCACACATACCAATCTCAATCTCACACTCACAAATCTCAATCTCACTCTTATACAAAACAATCAGTCTCACCAATGTCAATCTCATACTCACCAAACTCAATCTCACAGTCACGATTCTCAATCTCACTAAAAACAATCCCAATCTCACACCCACAAATCTCAATCACTCTCTCACTATTACCAATCTACATCTGACTCCCACCAATCTCAATCTCACTCTCACCAATCTCAATCTCACACTCATCTATCTTACTCTCACATTCACCAATCCCAATCTCATTCTCAACAAACTCAATCTCACTTTCACTAATCTCAATCTCACACTCACGAATTTCAATCTCACCCAAACCAATCTCAATCTCACTCTCACCAATCTCAATCTCACACACACCAATCTCACTCTTAAACTCATCAATCTCAGTCTCACTCTCACCAATCTGAATCTCAATCTCATCAAGCTCAATCTAACACTCAACAATCTCAATCTCACACAAATCAATCTCAATTTCATTCTCGCCAATCTCAATTTCACTCTCACCAATCACAATCTCACTCTCACCCTCAACAATCTTAATCTCAATCTCACCGATCTCAATCTCACTGTCACCAATCTCAATCTCACTCTCACACTTACCAATCTTACTCTCACACTCACAAATCTTAATCTCAATCTCATCAATCTCAATCTCACACTCACCAATCTCAAACTCACTCTCACCAATCCCAATCTCACATATCGATCACACACAAAATAATCTCAAGCTCACATTCACCAATATCACTGTCATACAAACACATCACACTCTCACCAACATCACCAATACAAACCAATATCAATCTCCCTTTCACCAATCTCAATCTTAAACAAACAAATCTCAATTTCACACAAACCAATCTCAATTTCACGCTCACAGATCTCAATCTCACTCTCACACCCATCAATCTCACTCTCACCAATCTAAATCTCACTCTCACCGTTCTAAATCTCCCCCTCACCAATCTCAATTTCACCCTCAATAATCTCAATCTTACACAAAAAAAAACAAACTCACGCTCACACTCACAATTCTCACTCTCATACATACCAATCTCACTCTCAAACTCACTAATTTCAATCTCACTCTCACCGAACTGAATATCACACACACCAATCAAAACCTCACTCTCAACAGTCTCAATCTCACCAATTGCAATCTCAGACAAAAGAAACAACTCAATCTCACTCTCACCGATCTCAAACCCAGACAAATCAATAGCAATCTCACACAAACAAATCTCAATCTCACACTCACGACTCTCAATCTCACACACACCAATCTCAATCTCCAATTTTACAAAAAATACCAATTTTAATCTTACACAAACCAATCCTAGACTATCTCAAATCAAAAACAAACAAATCTCAATCTCTCTCTAACCAATCTTAATTTTACACAAACCAATAGAAATCTCAAACTCACCAATCTCATCCTCACTCTTAACAATTTCAATCTCACACAAACCAATTTCAATCTCACACAAACCAATCTTAATCACATTAACACCAATTTCAATCTCACACAAACGAATATTTTTCTCACACTCACCATTCTAAAACACACAAACCTGTCTCAATCTGACACTCACCAATCTCAATCTCACACAAACCAATCTCAATCTCATTCTCAATAATCTCAACCTCTCTCTAACCGATGTCAATTTCACACAAACCAATCTCAATGTCACATAAACAATATCAATCTCAAAAACACCAATCTCAATCTCACAGAAACCAATCTCAATCTGTCTCTAACTAATCTCAATTTCACATAAACCGAACAAAATCTCACAATCACCAATCTCAATCCCACTCACACCAATCTCAATCTCACACAAACCAATCTCAATCTCATACTCACCAATCCCAAATTCTCACAAACCAATCTCAATCTCATACTCACCAATCTCAATCTGACATAAACAAATCTCAATCTCATACAATCCAATCTCAATATCTTTCTGTCAAACCTCAATTGCACACAAAAAAATCTCAATTTCACATTCAGCATTCTCAATCTCACTATCACCAATCTCAATCTCCCACAAACCAATCTCTATCTCACACAAACTAATCTCCATCTCACACAAACATATCTCCATCTCACACAAACTAATCTCCATCTCACACAAACCAATTTCAATCTGACATATACAAATCTCACTCTCACACTAACCAATCTACATCTCACACTAACCAATCTACATCTCACACTAACCAAACTACATCTCACACAAACCAATCTCAATCTCACACAAACCTTTTTCAATCTCACACAAACCAATCTCAATCTCACTCTCACAAATCTCAATCTCACACAAACCAATCTCAATCTCGCACAAAAAAATCTCAATCTCAATCTCAACAATCTCAATCTCATACAAACAAATCTGAATCTCAAACATACCAATCTGAATCTCACACAAACTAATCTCAGTCGGACAAAAACCAATATCAATCTCTTCAATCTCAGCCTCACACTCTCAAAATAACCAATCTCAACATTGTCATGACACACACCAATCTCATTCTCACACAAACCAAACATACTCTTACACTCACCAATCTCAATCTCACAAAAACCACTCTCAATCTCACAAAAACCACTCTCAATCTAACACAAATAAATCTCAATCTCACACAAATCAATCTCAATCTCACTCTCACACAATCCAATCTCAATCTCACACAAAGCAATCTCAATTTCACATAAACCAATCTAAATCTAAAACAAACCAATCTTTAACTCACACTCACCAATCTCAATCTCACACAAACAAGTCTCAATCTAACACGAACAAACCTCAATCTAACACGAACCAATCTCAATCTAACACAAACCAATCTCAATCTCACACAAACAAATCTCAAGCTCACTCTCAACAATCTCAATCTCACACAAACCAATCTCAATCTCACACTCACCAATCTCAATGTCACACAAACAAATCTCAATCGCACACAAACTAATTTCAATCGCACACAAACCAATCTCAATCGTACACAAAC
>JBCJKE010136951.1:0-10722 GCA_039654525.1 Melibe bucephala
TACAAAGTAGACTGCAATGAAAAACACCGGCCGAGGCCAGTGTTCACGCAGTCTAAAGTGTAGAATTTATTTTTCCCTGTTTACGTAGGATTGTTATTTTTTCATTAACTTTTTTATTAAAGTGTTAAATTCATTTTTGCCCTTAAAGTTTGTGTTATCTATTTCATAATCATATTTAATTTTTACCTTTTTTATAGGTTGATGTTTTTTATTCAAATATTTAAACTTATCTTCAAGATTAGGAGAATCATTCTTTATTAAAATGACTTTATCAAATAGACCTTTATATTTATCTTCATTTGTAATATACTGCGCGAATTCAATAATGGAATTTTCAGGAAGTGAATTGATCCACTCGCGAACTATTGGCTCGACAAAATCATTCAATTTTTCAAGTGCATCATGATTGGAAAAAAGAATTTTTCCTAATTTAGAATTGTCAATTGTTGATCCATTCACAGCTGTAGGTCCAAATGTATTCTCAATAAAGTCATAATACTCTGACCCTTTTTTCATTCAAACACTTCTATTATGCTCATCAAAGCTAAAGTGATCAAAAGATTTTAATAATTCACTTTTACCAACGCCGGTTTGTCCTGTTATAAGTATTTTCATATGTAAATTATAAAGAAAAATGAGCAATGCTCATTATCTATAATCTTGTTTTCTAATCATTAAGTAGGTTAGTGGTACAAGTCCCAGTGCTATGGCTATATAAATAAATAATAGTCAATTTCTACTTGCGTATTCAACGTAATTTATTTTCTTAAGTAAATTACCATTATCCAAGAGCATCATAACTTTAATATATTTTGCTTTTATGCCACCACTATCTGACAAGATGTAATTTGCGGCCGTCTTATGATCAACAATATCTGTTCCTTTTGTTGAAAGGGGGATATATTTTTTGTCGCCATCTTCCTTAAGTTTTTTCTCATTAAATAATGTATTTATTGTTTCAGTAGACAAGACTCCCGTTGGGTCTGAAAGTCATGATACGTAATACATTGGTAATAATGCATTAGAAATTGTTATGCCACCGGATGATAAATTCTTAAAGACAGTATTAATATATTTTTTTACAATAGGAGTTTTTTCTAATAGAGCTATTTTGTTTTTATCTATTGAAAAATTATATACATGACCATCAACATAACTCGCTACTTTACTAAACATAGTTTGCATATTTATTTGATGTTTTATTTGGTCAACAGTTGCAGTAGCAGAATCTACTTGAAGTTTTTGAGACTCTTGTAGCCCAAATTGAATCATCTCTTTTCACTGATCAGCAGAAGTTTTTGCATTTTTAATTTTTTCTCAGTCTTTGTCATCAAAGAAGTTTGTGTAGTTTTTGGGATTGATAAAATTCAAAGGAACCTTATCGTTTGGCTTTATTATTGACATTGCAGCTGCAGATGCAAGTAATAACTTTGTTCTTAATGATCAAGTTTTTTCTCATGTGTATCAAGTGGAATTCAGAAATTGATTCTTCAATTGTGTAAATTTATCTCCACTTTTAACATCAACAAAGAATCCTTGATTCTTCGCCAACTCATATCTTCCAGATGAAAGACCGGGAGTTCCAACATTCCCCGCAAAAGTTTGTGAGGCAAAGTCTCTAGCTTGTTCTGGAATGGCTCTATCAGATGAAAAAGAAGATAAAACTCCTATTTGGAAATTAAGGTCACCAATAAATGCTGTTTTATACGAATCACTTTCTCCCGTTGCAAAACCAAGTGAGTATAAAGTTTTGACATCTTTAGTTATATCTTCGTCTTCAAGATTAAAATTCTTTAGAACTTCAGACATCATACTTGCATTATTACTATTTAAAGATTTATACTCAGGTTTTTTTGTAAATACACTTATCAAAGATGTAATGGGAATAATTACACCAAGAGCAATTGATATACCAATTGTTGTTCCAACAGATAGCTTTGTGGAAAGAAGTAGCGCGATTGAAGAAAATATCAAGGAAACAACAGTTAAAATTCCTCACATTATGACTGAAACCATGATTACAGATGATCTTAAAGTTGATAAATTTATACCACCTAGGTTCAAATTCTTCACTTTGTATCCATTATCAAATACAACAACTGTTAGTAAAAATGACAAGGAAACTAATAATGTATAACCGATCAACATGGTTAGAAGCGCTAATCACTTAAATAAAATGAGTTTCGATCTTGTAATGGGTTTTGACAACATAACCAAAAAGGTACCGTCTTCGACCTCATCTTTAAACATAGAAGCTGATTTAAATCCAGAAAATACTGACGTAAATATTGCCAGGAATGAAGTTATACCTGACACAAGTGAAACAACAAGAACTGCATAATTTCTTGCGGCATTATTTGAATTTGGCTTGAAGTTATGAAACGCAACAAAACCAGCTAAGAAAAATATTAAGGAAAATGTGACTCCCGCTATTATTCATGTTGATCATGATTTTAAATATTTTACTAAAGTGTACTTGTATATAGCCATTATTTATCCGCCTTTTTCGCTGCCACTCTATGATTTACAGCATTTTTACCTTTATGAGTTTGTCTTCCCTTACGTTTTCTTTCTGCATCAAGGGCTAATTTTTCATAAGATGTTTGTAAATCATTATTCCTGTAAGTTTGGATCTCAATATTTTTCATTGATGAAACTTTTTTCAATAAGGTTTTAGCTCTTGCATGCGAAAGACCAATTACTTCAATTTCAGTTCTTTCATCTCCTTCTCAGGAGATTTTGCTCTTATCTAAATGTTCTATTAATAACTTATTATTTGTAGTCCTGATGAACAGTGAATCGGTTTTCTCAGTGAACTTATCAACTGTTCCTGAATATAAAACTTCGCCAAAATAAATAAATGTAATTTCATCAACTATTCTTTCTAATTCTGCTAAAACGTGTGATGAGATAAAAATTGTCTTACCTTGATTTCTAAGTTCAATTAATTGATCAAATAATTCTCTACGAGCAGCTGGATCAAGATTAGCTGCAGGTTCATCAAGTATTAGGACTGATGGGTCGGTTAACAATGATTGAGCTAACAATATCTTTTTTTGCATACCTGAAGAAAAAGTTATTGGCTTTCTTCTCATTTGAGATTTTAAACCTAATGCAACCATTATTTCTCTAGCTCTTTTTTTAGCAATCTTTCCTTTTAATCCTGAAATTTCTCCCATTGTTTTAAGATAATCGATTGAGTTTAGGTGTTTTGGAAAGGAAGCCCTTTCAGGGATATATCCTATTAATCTATTAGCTTTAACAGTTCCTGCCTTGTTACCATTTATCCAAAGCTTACCATCTGTTGGTAGATAAGCGCCTATCATCGCTTTAATTGTTGTAGTTTTACCCGAACCATTAGGACCAATAAAACCATGAATTACACCATGACCAACTTCGAAACTTACATCACTTGTAGAAACAAATGATTTAAACTTCTTAGTAAAACCTTCAACTTTAATTGCGGGTTTATCAGGATTTATTGATACACCGGTTCCCTTGATAAGTCTAATAATTTTTTGAAGGGCGGATATTCTTACGGTTCTTGTATTTTTCATTTTATTTCTCGATTCTTTTGATGCCACCCATATATGGAATTAACACTTTAGGGACGGTCAAACTTCCATCTTCGTTTTGATAATTTTCAAGAATTGCAGCCATAGTTCTATCAATTGCTAGTGCAGATCCATTTAAAGTATATGTATACTGTGATTTTCCATTTTCATCTTTATATCTAATTGAAGCACGTCTACCTTGGAAATTGCTCATAGATGAAACAGAAGATATTTCTCTAAATTTCTCTTCTGAAGGTAATCAAACTTCCAAGTCAATTGTTTTTTCTGATGAAAAACCTGTATCTCCTGTACATAGTAATAATTCTTGATATGGAAGTTCTAATTTTTCCAAGATGTTTTTCGCATCTTTTAACATACTATCAAAGGCATCTGATACATCCTCTTGTTTTGCAAATTTTACAAGTTCAACTTTATTAAATTGGTGAGCCCTGATTAGCCCTCTCATATCTCTACCGCCAGATCCTGCTTCTGCCCTAAAACAAGGTGTAAAAGCAGTATATGAAATAGGACCTTCTTTTAAATCAAGAATTTCATTGTTATGTAAATTAGTTAGCGGAACTTCTGCAGTTGAAATTAAATAAGCATCTCTGCCTTCAACTTTAAAAGCATCATCGGCAAATTTAGGAAGTTGTCCTGTTCCTTGCATCATTTCTGATTTAACCATTACAGGAGGTCTTCACTCTGTATAACCATTACTTGTGTGAGTATCAAGCATGAAATTTTCAAGAGCTCTAACCATTCTTGAACCAAGACCCTTGTATGCTCAAAATCTTGTTCCAGACAATTTAACCGCTCTTTCAAAGTCAACTAGGTCAAGATCTACAGCAAGTTCAAAGTGTGGTTTGACATTCTTAACTAAACCTCTACCCACCTTATCATGGACATTTATTATTTGATTTTCATCTTCGTCTTTTCCTACTGGAATTTGATCACTAACTATATTTGGAACATATAATAATTTATCTTCTATTTGAGCATTGACTTCTCTTTCCTCATCCTTTGCCTTAGCAATTTTATCTTTTAATTCAGAAACCTTTGCCATCACCTCTGAAGCATCATTCCCACTTGCTTTTAGCATTCCAATTTCCTTAGAGAATTTATTTCTATCAGCCTCAAGTGACTGAAGTTTTGTCATAAATTCACTTCTTTGTTTTCCTAGTTCGATGATCTCATCTATTGCTTTTTTATCAAACCCTTTATTTGATAAGTTTTCCTTAACAAATTCAGGTTCTTTCATTATTAATTTTAAATCTAACATAGATAAATTATAACAATAATGTAAATAAAAAGGTTTATAAAAAGAGCCGTTAAAGCTCTTCTTTTATATATTCAAATGCCTTTTCTTTTTCGGTAAATACTTTTCCTTGATTTTCGATAAGACCAACAACAAATTGATTTAGTCCGAACGGGACATAATGGCCATCATATTTTCCTGAAGAGGGAACTCTAATGTCAGTTGCATGTGCAATCAATTTCTTCTTAGGAAAATCCTTTTTAAAGTCTTCAATAGTTTTACCAGATTCAAAATATTCATGAATATGATTTATTGATCACGCCTGTCCTAGTTCAGCCATTACTCCAGGATCTTCGCCATCATATTCAGCAAAAATAATATTTGAACTCATGATTTCTTCAGTATCTCCTAGAAAAATGCTTTCTGCAGTTGGAAGAGCAGCATTTTTATCTTCATTAAAAGGAGCCTCTATTGGATTAAAAACATTTAACCCCATTTCTCTAAAAATTTTTCCTTCATACTTTCTTTCTTTTATGTCTCCATCTTTAAATAGAGAACCAGCTATATATATTTTTTTCATACTTAAATTATAGAAAAAGATTCTAATAGAAATGTTATATATTTCTAAAATAAAAAACCACGACTGTGGTTTTATGGTGTTTTTAAACATTTGGCGCGCCCATGAGGATTCGAACCCCAGGCCTTTCGGGCCGTAACCGAACGCTCTATCCAGCTGAGCTATGGGCGCAATTTGGAGGCGCCGACCGGATTCGAACCGGCAATCAAGGTGTTGCAGACCTCTGCCTTAGCCGTTTGGCCACAGCGCCATTATTTTTATGCCTTATTATTATACATTGTATAATGTTTTTATGGTAATAAGTTGATTCTTAATTTTAATATTTTTAATAGCAATCTTGCTTGAGATGGTGTTTTTAGGTAGATACGTCTCCATTTCGCAAAATATGTTTCACAATAAAACATTTGCTTCTTTCGGTCTAGGAGCTGCAATTTATTTTGGTTTAACACTAATTGTGTTGTTCCCCTTTGTATGATTAAAGCTTCCTTTAATTTGATATGCCATTATTATTTTCGTCAAGGATTTTTTTACTTTTGTATTTCTAATATCAAGAAAAGAGAGATTCGGAAAATGAAAAGTTAATTACTATGAACTCGCTGTCATGTTGATAGTTGGCCTGTCACTACCAATCTTTTACCACTATGGGATGGAAAATTGATTTAATATGAAAGAAATTCCATTACCTTTGAACGATCAAAAAGGATCGAATATATTTCAAACATATGATATTTGAACAAGAGCTCTAATTGAGTTAACAAGGGGAGAAGTTTTAAATGTTAAAAACGTCTTAATAAATCCTATCGTATCAATAATATTTGTGGCTGCCATTGGGGGTATATATTCTGAGTTTACGCGCGGGGAGAGAAAGATAGATTTACTAATTATAATTCTCCTTACATTTGGAATCATATTGCTATTTAATATGAAGTTGCACTTGGATCACCTGATATTTATTCCATTTTCAATCATGATGGCGCACTATGGATACAATATAATCATGTTTTCAAGAAGGCGTTATGGTACACTGTTTGGAATTTTATCACTTGTTATCTGAACTGTAAATCCACTAACATTTTGATTGATATTTACCATCGGATTCGGAATCTCTCTATTGTATGTAATCCTTAGAAAAAGAAGGCCATCAATTTTTATAACACAGATAATGTCTCCGATATTAATAATAGTTGCTTTGAGATTTGTTGATTTTTCATCTATATTGGCGTTTGTATTATCTTCATTTGCTATCGCCCTATATCTATCCATCTTCTTCTTTGGAAGAATTGATTGGGTTGAACGTACAAACATTATTTTTGGTTATTTGGGGTACATTTGATTGATTATCGCTTCATCTGTTGTTGTAGTAACGGGAATTACACTTGGTTTTATAGAAGATAATTTTTACAATGTATTCTGAAGCGGAAATGCAATCGCATCCACGTATGAATCTTGAAGTTACGATATTATTTTAAATATTTTTTATTACACAACGCTAGTGCTACTGATAATATATTCGGTATACGTTTACGTTATAAAGGGCAAAGTAATCAAGGGAAGGGTAATCATTTTTACGATTGCTATAATCTTCTTTACAATTTTTAATCCATTCTCACAATTAATTTTTAATTATGCTGAAGCTATAGAACAATATGAATATATTAAATTGTCTGTAGGTCCATTAATAGTTATCTTAATTGGAACTGAAATATCAAATACCGTTAAAGAAAACAGACATAATAAAACAACTTCCTAGGAAGTTGTTTCTAAAGGGAATCCAGTCTTATAGTCCAGCTCTTTTTTCAGCTGTTGTTTTTCTTGTAATTTCACCTTTTTTAATTTTTCTTGCTCTGTGTTCTTTAAATGAATTTTTTCTTCTATTTGGCATGTTTCCTCCTTAAATTTATTTGATAATATTATTTAGTAAGTGTATTATATATTATTTTTACGCAAAAGGGTCTTCAAATGGTAAATCAATTGGTTTTTTATCAATTTTTTTATCTTTATCATTTGGCTCATCTTGGACAGGCTGTTCTCTTTTATCAGGTTCAATGAATGAATCTAAATTCATTTTTTTATCTTCATCATTTTCTATTTTCTTTCTTTCCAACATTTGTTTATTGTGAATATTCTTATATAAACCTACAAAAGAACCAGTGATTATTAAAGACACCGTTAGAACTAATAAAGAAATTGAAAGAATTAATGATCCTATCCCCGAAAGCATTGATGCTGAAAGTGAATACAGGAAGACACCAATTAATCCTCCATTTGTTTGAGTGGGAGCCCAAGCACTTTTTGATGTAAAGTCAGAAAATCATTTTGGAAAGGCATATCACGGTTTTGCTCCTATCGACGTAAAACCTGTGCTATTTTGATAGTGGAAGGTTGATGTTGATATAAAAATAATTGAAATTGCAGCAAATCAATAAGTTAACTTATTGAGCTTCACTCATTTTGGCAATTTTACTCTAGCACCAAATGTCATTTTCAATGCAATGTATCCTACGAAAAAATAGAATAGTGGATTATAAAAACCAAATAGCATTCCAATAGTGTACCCATGAATAGAACTAATTATTGGAATTCTTAAAAAGGCGAATATCTGCATTATTGAAATTATAATTAACAACATTGTTCCAATCATCTTTTTGTCACGATATCATGCGTATTTATTCTCGTCTATTTTTGCTTTCATAAAAAAATTATAAAGAAAAAGTAGCTATACTTCATAAAAAGTAATAACTACTAGAGGTTCTTTATCAATAAACTTTCTAATTTGCTTTTGGATTCTTTTTCTAATTGAATTTTGAATTTCTCTATAGTCAAATTTTGCAGCTTCTTCAAATTTTTGAACAACTATTGAGTTAACAAGCTCTTGGTATTTTTGCAATTCTGTCTTAACTATAAGTCCAACTATTTGCGTATTAATTTTACCAACTAATTGTTTTGTTTTTCTATTAATTTGAACCGATACTGAAACCAATCCACCTGCAGCAAGAGTTTTTCGTTCTCTTAGGACTTCATAAGAAACATCACCAACTCCAAACCCTTGTATAATCACATCTCCAAATTTTTTGATTTTTCCTTTTTGGGATGCTAATTCACCATCTTTTATATATATAACTTTACCATTTGTCATCATTAAAGCGTTTTGCTTTGCAACACCTGCAGAAACTGCTGACTTGTTGGCTTCGGCTTGATATCTAAATAGTGATGAAACAGGGATAAAGAATTTAGGTTTAACTTCTGAAACAATTTCTTTAATATCGTCTTTCGTCGGTCTTAAAGGATAAAAGTCTTTATCTGTTACTGAAGTAATGTTTGGAGCTTTTTTAGTGATATTATCAAGAGCTACAGCGTATTCTACCTCCATACCATTACGTGGAGGACAAACCATAACAATTCTATCCGATTTTTTTAGTTTAAGATAAACGTCATTATCTGACGACACTCTAGCAAATCTTTGGTAAAGTCTCGATCATGTACCTGTTACTAAAACAACGGCATCTTCATATTTGTTTACATCTCTATAAGAAATCAATTGTTTTGGTTCAGTCACATTTTTAAATGTTTCTTTCATTTTTCTAAACAGCGAATCATAAGCTGAACCGTAAAAAGCAACTGGTCTATTGTATCTGTTTGCTAAAGTTATGAATTCTTTAATGTTATACATTTCCTCATCATAAGCTCCAACTATTATTCTTTCTTTTCCATCTTTTGCAAATTGAGATTCAACTAAATCAATAATTGATTTCTTTGATGAAGAACTCCCAGAGAAGTTCGCTCTTCTAGAATCTAATAGTAATGCTAAATTGTTTTCTGATTTTAATTTAGTTAGATCAGTCTTACCAAATTCATCTAAATCATCAATAGTTGCTTCTGATATAAAATGAATCGATCCATCAGGTGTAACAAATTCAAGTGAAATTGCTCCTGGTATTGAAGAGGCTACATTGTGAGCTTTAACAGTTACTTTACCAAATTTTTCTTCTTTAAGAATATTAAATTTGTATTGTGAATGTTTTATCTTGTATTTTGAAACCCTCTCTTCAACAACACTTTTTGTAAACTCAGATGAATAAACGTTTGTGCCTGGAAAATCCATAATGTACCACGGAATTGCCGCAAATGATTCATCGTGTGCGTGTGTTAAAAACACTCCCTTTATTCTATCTTTTCTCTCTGCAAGATAAGTTGTATCAGCAATAATACCATCTACACCTCACCTATCGTTAATTGGGAATTTAATTCCAGTATTAATAACGAAGATATCGTTATCAACTTCTAGAACAAATAAATCCTTACCATTTTCGTCTTGCCCGCCAAGGGCAAAAATGTTTATATTTGCCATATTTCTCCTTTGTATTAAATAATATAAAAATTAAAAAGTAATTCTTGTAAATATTATAGCAAAGTAAAGATATAATTTAGTTATGCCAGAATTACCAGAAGTCAGAACAGTTGTAAAACACTTAAACAAATATATGGAAAATAAAAAAATAATAGATTGTGATTTTCTAGTAGAAAAAATGGTTAAGGGTTCTACAATTGAAAAATTTAAAAAAGAAATATTAAAATTAAAAGTGAAAAATGTCTCAAATCATGGGAAGTTCATTCTCTTTCATTTAGAAAAAAATAAAGTTATTTTAAGTCACTTAAGAATGGAAGGAAAATATAGATTTACAAACGAATTATCATTAGGAAAACATGACCATGCTTGGTTTAAATTTCAAAAAGGATATTTAATCTACAATGATGTTCGTAAATTTGGTACATTTGAACTAAAAACAAATCAGAATGTATATACCTCAAGACCATTGGATAAGCTCGGAGAACTACCAAGGGATATTTCAGAAAATGAATTGTTCATTAAATTAAGCAAAAAATCAATAGCTATAAAGACAGCATTGCTTGATCAAACCATCATACTCGGTCTTGGAAATATTTATGTTGATGAGGTGTTGTTTAAATCTAATATATTACCGACAAGAAAGTCAAATACAATCACAAAGAAAGAAGTAAAAACCATCATAGATGCGGCAATTAAAATTATGAAGAAAGCTACCGCAGAAGGAGGTAGTTCTATTAGAACTTACAAAGCCTTCGGGCAGGTAGTTGGCAATTATCAAAATTATTTGATGGTTCATACAAAAAAAGGTGAACCGTGCAAGGTATGTGGAACACCAATTAAAAAAACAAAGGTTAATGGTAGAGGAACCTATTATTGTCCAAAATGTCAAAAATAAAAACGTTGTGATAACGTTTCTTCATTGTAATTCAAAGTGCAACACCTAAAGTAAATAAATTATACTTCAATGGAATTCATTCCATTGTTTTAT
>JBCJKE010137061.1:505-10721 GCA_039654525.1 Melibe bucephala
CCCCCCCCCCCCCCCCCCCCCCCCCCCTCCCCCCCCCCCCCCCCCCCCCCCCCCCCCCCCCCCCCCCCCCCAACACGCTTCTCAACTCCCCATAAATAAACATGTAGAGTAGCTGCCATTTTACAAGTGAATCACTCTAACATACTGACAAGATCTCCCATTGCCTAGTCAGGCATGCATATTGAGCACTCGTCTTAAATTACTATATCTTGCTCTATGCATGCATATTGAGCACTTTCGTCTTAAATTACTATATCTTGCTCTATGCATGCATATTGAGCACTCTCGTCTTAAATTATTATATATTGCTCTATGCATGCATATTGAGCACTCTCGTCTTAAATTCGACCTAGTACCTACTTATGTTAAATACATTCTGAATTTACCTATATCATGAATCTTCAAAAGATTCACATTGATTATTCCCTCAAGAATATCCCTATACCTGGTAGGCATCAGTACTTGAAGAAGCTTATCATACAGCTAGAACGATTTATTACCAATATAAGATGGAGGGCATTATATTTCGATAATGGCAAGAAAGAAGTAAACAAGTAAACAACCACCAAACCTTCGGCTTCAACTCCAGTAAAACCCCACCGATAAACAGGCTATTACTTCCCTTTGAAAATGACTTTTACAATCTTGCCGCAAATATAAAATTTTGGCAGATCAGAAATGAATTCCAAAATAAATTGCGTAAAGATATCCAAAAGATCAAGCATACGGACAAAATAATTGGGAAAGCCGATAAAACAAGCAATCTGTATGAAACTGAACCAGAATTATACAAAAAGTTAGTAACCGACAACGTCACAGAACACTACACAAAAACCCATGAACATGCTTCAGAAGCAATAAACAGCGAGGCCAAGACCATAACAACTAGGTTAGAAATTGAAGATAGGGTCGAAGTGACAGCATACAAAAAAGCATTTATTACTGTCCAAGATCATATATTTAATTTCCCCAACTCAATTAAGTGCCGCCTAATCAACCCAACAAACAGTAATGTCGGAAAAATCAGCAAACATTACCTCCAGGACATCAATAGCATTATCAGAGCGAATTTACAATTGAAGCAGTGGTGTATTGATTTCTACCCTAGTATCAGCAAATCGCTATTATCTGATGCCATGAATTTTGCAGCAACCATCACCCCCGTAGCAAAAACTATTTTGGATGTGATTAACCACTCAAGGAAATCCATCTTAATCCATGAAAACAAACATTAGACAAAAAGATGGCCTTTTTGACGTCACCATGGGCAGCTTCGATGGTGCCGCAGTGTGTGAGCTAGTAGGATTATATATTTCCCGCACTCAACTTCGGAATTTATAGAGACGATGTCCTTGGATGCCATGACAAACACCAAGGCCCAATCCTGAATAAGATGCAAAAGTATATAGCAGCCTTTATCAAAGAACATGGCCTGAAAATCACCATCAAAACTAATTAACTTTCTAGACATAACCCTTAATCTCAACAAAGGAACATTCTGGCCATACAATAAACCCAACAGTCAACTTAATTGTGTCCATACCAAATCAAAACATCAACCATGTATAATGAAAGCAATTCCTACATCCATCAATCAGCGATTAATCCAGTTATCACATAACCAAGAAGCCTTCATAAATGCCGCACCTGACAATCAAACAGCCCTCAATAAATGCGGATATAACTTCAAGCTCCAATATAACAGAGACCATACGATCAAAAGAAAAAACAAAGGCAGAAAAGAAATATTACTTGGTTCAATCCACCGTTTTCGGCAGCTGTACAGAACAATATCGGCAAAGAATTTATCGATAATAGAATTTATCAATAAAATGCTTAATAGATAAGCATCTTCCCCCTAGTACCGGAAAATATTTAATAAAAATACATTAAAAGTGTCCTACTGCTGCACGCCAAATGTCGCGAGCATTATTACCAGCCACAACAACAAAATATTAAATCAAACCAAAAGCAATCAACCATCCAGCAGCGTCGCGAATATCAGGGCCACTGGAGGGAGCTAAAACTGCACCTAAAGCTCATTATGCAACTGCGGAAACAGATTAGACTGCCCTCTGGAAAGTAAATGCCAAAAAGCCGAAATAGTTTACAGGGCTACTTATAGGCAGCCAAGATGTCTCATACGAATATGTAGGCAGCACGAAAACAAGCTTTAAACTCTGGTATAAGAATCATGAGCAAAGTTTTAAAGACAAAAGAAAAATGGACAATACGAAATTGGCAGAAAAATTTTGGGAGCTCAAAGAATACAACAGAAAAGAGCCACAAATAAAATGGGAAATCCTCTAGAAAGCAAGGGCCTACCAACCAGGAGACAGATCCTGTAACCTCTGTGCGGAAGAAAAACTCTCGATTTTAAATCTGCAAGCAACCCAAAGTCCCTCAACACCCGTTCAGAATTTAACAGGAAATGCCCCCATAAGCAGGCATTTATACTGGAATATTTTACTGGTCAACTTGCACACCAACAACCATCAACTACAACCGCCGCCATTGATAAACCTCCCAAAAGGGTTAATGAGTTAGCACACTGGCCTATAAAAGGCAAAACATAAACAAGATCCGCACTATTCTTCACCACACCCAGACAAGAACATCGACATCTGATGAATGGGCTGCGGCCCATGAAAAAGGCTTTTAATGCCAGCATCAAAGTAAGTAGTCAATTTTTTCCATATATACTTGTAGCTCTAGGCAAGGCCTATTGAGCACTGTATGATCGGTTTGGACAACCACCATTTATTATATATATATATATATGTATATATGATTTATATTATGAGATATCATATGATATGTACTAAAGTACTAATATTTAATCAAATATGCTTTAGGAAATTCTTATAGATCAAGGCAGAAATGAATTTTTGTATCGTTCCCTTCTAGATCTAAGATGTATTAGCCGCCTACTTCTACCATTTGCCACCCTCGTAAACAAATAGTAAAAAAATTGTTAAAACCAGCACAAGAAATAGTAGTATATTAGATATATTCATAACAAACATTCCAGGTTTAGTGGAAGATAACAACATAATCCCAGGCCTAAGAGACCATGATGCAGTACTAATTAAATCAAAACTAAATCCAGATAGGAAGAAAATTAAACCTAGAACAATCTTACTTTGGAATAAAAGTGATACTGAAAATATTAAAAAAGAAGCTTTAAAAGATCATTCTTTGTACAATACAAATAGTGACATAAATGAGATGTGGGATAACATTAAAGAAAACTTAACAAAAATCATAAATAAAAATGTATGAACAAAATTAACGTCAACCCAATTTCAACAACCTTGGTTCAACAGACAAACTAAACAATTAGCTTGCAAAAAGAAGTAATGGTTTCATAAAATGACAAACTGTAACTCTGAAAGAATTAAAAACAAGTATAAAGAAACAAAAAGGCAAAACTCAACAGGCATGTAGGTCAGCACATGCTGAATATGTAAACAATATGATAAATTAAACTAAAATTAAACTAAATAACTGAAATAAAACCAGTCCTAGATTACCGAGTATGGTATCCACATTACCAAAACCAAATAGTTGATCTAGAAAAATACAAAAAAAGCAGGCAGATTGGTAACCAATAACTATAACTACGGTAACACAAAAATAAACATGAACAAATTGCAGTGGATACCTCTCAAAGAACAAAGAGCAAGAAATAAGATAACCATTCTCTACAAGGCAACAAATAACCAAGCAATTTTACCACTTGAAACATTTCAAATGAAAAATAATCATACCAGATCTGGTGATCAAACATTTACATTGCCATCTTCTAGTGTAGATATCCATTTATATGCATACTTCCCTAGTGCTTTTAGATTATGGAATAAACTGCCAGTTATTGTTAAGCGCAGTGAAGATACAGAAGATTTTAAACAAAATCTAAAACATATAACATTAACAAGTAAATATTAGCTTTTAGCACAATAATGAAGGAGAAGAAGAGGGAGGAGTAGGAGGAGGATGGGGAGGGGGAGGGGAAGGGGAAGAGGAGGAAGAGGAAGAAGAATAGAATATGCAACATAAAAAAGACCTTTTAATGCGAGTGTTAGCTGTAGATCCCAAAACAAAACAAAAAAGCCCCAACAAATTAACAAAGACAAAAAAATAAAGCACCCCCCCTTCCCAAAAAAAAACAACAAAACAACAAACTCCCCAAAACCCCCATAACATGTGTATAGTCTGATAAACCTGTTGTTTCAGCAGTGCAAGGTTATTTGATCAACAAATTTAAACTCATTTAGATTATTGGAATAAATTGAATTTTATTTTTAGACTGTATTTTTTTCCTGTCACCAATAAAATGTATTATTTGCATGTATTTTTTCTGTCTACCACCAGTGAAGAATAAAATACAATACCGTGCCAAGAAATTCATTGTCATCCAGTCTCATATACGCAGTTGGAGATGTTCTCGCATTTTTAAACCAAAGTAAGCCCAACAAGTGTCTAATTTATGTAGTATTGAAATATATTTTTATTTTACTGAAAAAGTGGTTTCCACTTTGAAGAAACTGAAAATGGAAACCTTAACATTGCTGGCAGAGACATGTTAGCAGCCCTTAGCACAATTCGCAGCCTTGCTGGATTGAAAATAATGGGACGAATCATCAAGGAACATGAAATCAAAGTGTCGTGTTTCCTCCTCAGTGAAATGTGGGTTAACACCAAAGTGGTCCTCTATCCAAAATTCATTTCTCAGCAACATTGGCACACCTCAAGGGGACAGTCTTAGACCTGCTCTTTTTATTGTGTACCTTGAACATGCTATGAAAGAAGTGATCAAGACATTATTCTCTCCTAAATCTACACTAAAGATTCATTTGCAACCAGAGATCGCATATGCAGATGATGTTGACTTTATCACAATGGGAGAGATTGTTTTGTTTTGTTTTGTTATCCATTTCCCATCTACCGTTTTCACAGTGTAGGGAGCCCTGTCTGTACTCAGTCATGAAAAAGAGCATCATGACTGAAATGCAAACATGAGAAAAGTCTCTGGGTCAAGAAATTATGACAAGCACGTGAACAGCCTACTGTGCCAACTCTTGAATACATTTGAGGTATCTCTCTGTAAAATCTGGGCGAAATAAATTTTGCTGTTGTCTTGATGGTAACCATTCATCTTCAACATAAAATGAGCAGCATTGCCTTTCTAGGCGCACAGTGGGAGAAATTGACGTGAAGAAAATCCAATAAACTGTAGAAAGACACAACCAGCAAACAAGGCAGTGCTCTCTTACTTCACTCCATGTAGATCCAAGGAACACCATTAACCACTATCTACATTTCTACACAGTATTGAATAGAATCTCAAATAACTTCCAACGCCAACATGAACTGAGGTCTGAAAATGATCTAACAAACTTAAGATCATTGGCGAAAGACCATCCTCAGTAGAAAAAAGTTCACCCAGAGAATAAAGGAAGCTACCAGTCAAAATAGTAATGTGAATACTTTTCTCTGTATCTATGTGCATTTGTGCATGCATGCATGTCTGTGTGTGTATGTGTGTGTGTATGTGGACTGGATCATTGTTTCAGAGAAAGAAATATGATAATATTGCTTTTTTATTTTGATTTATGAACTTTGTAGTCTGTATATTTTTGTTTGATTTAATGTTAAAAAGTTAAAATTGTGAGCATTCATTACAAAGAATCAATAATAATAATAAAATAAATAAATAAAATTTCTTATCTCTCCATCTTGAAAAGTGTCATCTGTTTTTAAACAGGAAGTATGATGAAGAGAACAAACCGATTATTATCTTTTTCCTTTATGCCATTCAACTTAAGTGAAACAAAGAGAAAAAAATCACATCAGCTGCATTACCTTGTGATTTTTCACCATCAACTTTTATTTATTCAATGGTTTTAAATGTTAACGAATCATTGACACTTATAATTTCAATTTCAAGGAGCAGAGATGATTTTAAAATTTCATCATTTGACTTATTTTTGATATAACCAGTCTCCCCAGTTAGCAAAATCAATCAGATTTATTTTTGTAGGTCATACTGTCATATAAATTTATATACTCTGAAGGAGTCAAATCATGAGACTCATCAGATGGATTCTTTAATTGTACTTTCTCTTTGAACAGGTATGAGACTATTCAGAAGGTGAAGTCTATTCAAGCACAACGCACATTGATGGACAAGATTGTTTCGCAGTTGAAGAAAGACAAGGATTCAGCTACTAAGGCCATCAAGGAATTAGAAAATAGTCAGGAGAACTTCATTCAAAAGATACGGGTAAGTATTTAGGGACAAGTAAGGAAGACATAGGCAATATTAATAATAATAATGATAATATTAAAAATAATGATGAAGATGATGATGATGATGATGTTGATGATGAAGATGATGATGATGATGATGATGATGATGGTGGTGATGGTGGTGGTGGTGATGGTGATGATGATGATTATTTAGTTTTTCCTTGTCAAATGTGAACCCCGCCGATCGGAGTGCGACTGAGCCAGACCAAATGGGAAAGAGCCAATAAGTCTGTACTATGCCATTCCATATAGAACATTAGTTTTAACATTATTTCATCATTTATTAATGTTCTTATGAAAATAAAGGGATAATTGGTCCCCATAGAGCCATTTCCATGAAAAAAGTGATAAAAAATTAAAATAATAATGTTTATAAATAGATCATTTGCGTCGCAGCATTGTTCATCCTTCCGTCCGCCATTTTGGATATGTTTCGATTCGCTTTAACAACAGTCCAGCTTCAACCCAAAATACAAATCTGTTCAAAATGAACAATTTTTAGATAAAGACCTCATTGAGTATTTTCAAACTATGGATGACAGTGATGGGGAAGAATGAGTACCAGAAATTGATGAAATGTCCAGTGAGGAGGAAAAATTGGTTCAGAGTGAGGCCTCTCCTTCAACCCAGCTAAGGTGTGTAGTGTTGTTATGTGTCTCTATACTTAAATGTAGAGTTCGACTCTATAGACCTAGATGACTATATATAAATATAAACTATATTGTCATGAAATCTGTTATTTGGATTAGATCTACTACTTGTCTTTTAGATTTAGATATCTACATCTATCAGATCTAGATCTAGCGGGTGTCTATTGATAGCTTCAATATCCCAATCATACTGAACTAGATCTTGCAGGCTAGTAGTGTGTAGTGTGTTACTGTGTGTAAAGGGCTGCACTGCAGTCTTGGATAGGTAGATATCTATGTGCAGTTTGTTGTTACATGCATTGATATGCATACACATGAGTATTTATGTACTGGTCATATGTTCCTGTGTTGTGTTTTTATATTTTCTACAGCACGAGTACTGCCAACACAGTGCCAAGAGAGCAAGCCCTCAGTGAGAGTTTGTCAGTAGCCCAGTCACCCCAGTACCCACATTTAGGCCCGAACAGGAACCTTGTCTTCATCAGCCGGGGTGGCATACTAGGACGGATATTAGCAAGTTTCTACAGACTTGATTTTTTCCCCTTTTTTTCACCAAGAGCCTGGTTGGGTTTTTGCATGAGTGTATGAGGAAAGTGGCAAAGGTGCAATTGTGGGTATTAATAGATTCGAAAACAGGTTACACACATATAATTTTAATGTTTATTTAGGGAAGGATGAAGGCTTTTCACCCTTTGAAATAGCTTATGATCTTGTAAACCATTTAGTTGGTATAGATATTTATTTTTTTATAATTCTTATAGTGGGATGCAACCTATGAAGGATCATATTCTTCAGCGAATCAGAGCTTGTGGGACAGTGTTAGTGAATAGAAAAGGGTTTCCTAGTAATCTTAAAAACATGAAAGAATGGGAAAAGAAAGCAAAGAGAGGAGTTATGCGATGGGCACGGGATGGGGACATTTTATTCACTTAGATAACAAAACAGACTCTCTTTTTTATCAACGATTCATGATGCTAATAGACAGGATGTTGTTCAGCATAGATCCAAAGAGGGAGGAGAATTTAGAAGATTAGAAGTAACAGCAAGAGATAGAAAGGGATTACAATGAAAATATGAATGGTGTAGATTTAGCTGATCAATTGATCTCTCTCTTCCCCTCAGATAGTTGCCTTTTCTAATTGAACTCAGAGTAATGAACGAGTCAATAAGTCTGAGGTAGGAAAGTGTTATGTTAATTGAGGGTCACTCACCTAGATCTGTTGCTTCAGGTTGATCCTAGGGGGCCCCCATCAGACAGGTAGCTTTTGAGAAGTGTGTCTGTCCTCGTTGACTGCTCAGCTGGCAAGTGACTATTTTATGTATTTCATATCTCGTGTATACTGCAAGTCATGTGACCCTCAAATTCTAGCAGTGTCGTATAACAAAAAGTACTCCGGTGTCATATGACTATTTTGCTAACACTACATCTCCCTTTTTATATTATATATATAATATATATATAAATGTCCAGCTATCTTTTACAAAGAAACCTTATAATAATATTATAAAAAAACTTGATTGACGCAATTTCTTTGCATGTCAATTTAAACAGTTCAATTCAACACTTGTTCAAGTATCTTAACTTGATAGTAATAGTAGTCACAATTTCCTTGTGTTCAAATTTAAACTTAACAATTATTTACAATGTGAGAGTTGCCTTTTATAAGTTGAGCCTCTCTCTGGGTTTGACCAGTCTGCCACTTCTAGTAATAACTGGTCTGTCTACAAGTACAACTGGGTCGTCTGGTAGGCTAGTTGTTTGCTTCTGTGCCTCTCAAAGTGTTGGTAGACTGCTGTCCTCTTTTGGCAAACTTGGGGCATGTCTTTCGGAGACCCTTTTTCTCAGGTGATGTCTATTTCTTCTTGTGATAAATCCTGATGCAGTCTGAAGTTTGACTGATCTAGACTCAGTGGTCGCCTCTATAAGTTTTGCGGTCTTGATCCATACCGGCTGACCTGGTTCCAACTCTTGAAGTTGTTTTGCTTTGTGTCGCTTGTCAAAATTGTCTGCCATTCTTCTTTTAATCCTTGTATCTTTAAATTTGAAGTTTTTGTCTATTTTCTCTAGAAATAAAGCTGGCAATCTTGTTCTGATTTTTCTTTTTATTAAAAGCTCAGCAGGGCTGGTACCTTGTTCCAAAGGGGTGGCTCTATAATTAAGTAGAGCAATAAATGGATCTTGTTCTTTCTTCAGTAAATCTTTGATTGTTCTGACTGCCCTTTCAGCTTCTCCATTTGCGGATTGGTGGTAAGGACTACTGGTGAAGTGTTTGAATCCAAAATAAGCTGCAAAGTCTGCAAATTCCTTTGAAGTGTATTGTGTACCATTGTCAGTATATACAATCTTTGGTATTCCCAATCGAGCAAAAATAGCTTTGAAACTATTAATTATTCTTTTAGATGAGATTGATGTGAGATGTGAGATTTCAATTCATCTTGAGTAGTAGTCAACAACTAATAAATAATTCTCTCCATTCCACTCAAACAGGTCAACCCACTCTCTCCCAGGGATGGTCCGGAGTTGATGTAGGTTGAAGAGGTTGAGGGAGAATTACCCTGTGTTTCTCACATTCCATACAGTTAGTCACTAAATTTTCAATATCTGTGGAAATTCCGGACCACCATATGCACATCCGTGCCAATGCTCTGGTTTTTACTATTCCTTGATGACTTTGATGGACTCTCTGCAACATATCTTTTCTCAAAGATGTGGGGATTACTAGTCTGGTTCCGTTTAGTAATATGCCTCTTTCAACTGAGAAATTGTATCTGTCAGGATAGTATCCTTTATAGATTTAGTTAGCGTTTTGTGGCCAATGATCTTGCTAAAAAAATTCAGTATCTCTTGGCATTCCATGCCTGTTTGCTGGGCCGCTTTTACTTGCTCTAGCCTTTGGTCTGATATAGGCAATGAATCAAAAATGTAGTTTATAAATAGTTCATCTTCATGGTCATTAGTAGTACATTGTTTCAGTGGTGCCCTTGAGAGAGCATCTGCTGTTGTCAAATTCTTGCCTGCAACATACTGAATGTCATAAGTGAATCTCAACATTCTCCTGGGAAATCTCTGTAGTCTTGTTGTCAAGAGGTCCATGGCCTTACTTTTCATTATAGACATTAATGGTATGTGGTCTGTTTCAATTTCGAATTTTGGTAGACCCACTAGGTAATCTGAATATTTTTCGCAAATCCACGTCATTGCGAGGGCTTCTTTTTCAATTTGGGCATATCTTGTCTCCGTGTCCGAGAGGGAC
>JBCJKE010137172.1:0-10721 GCA_039654525.1 Melibe bucephala
CGATTCCCAGTAATTGGTCGATCCAAAATGGCGGATTACGTTGGATACGCAGCCTGGGGTAACAAACGAAAAAGCGCTAGCTGCCATTCATTATTGCTGCTATCTGCTCTACGTCAATCGGTCCTCGTCAACGGCCCATGCAACGTGCCTTCGTATTGGATACGTCACTATGGCATTGTACTGAACCACACTGACTGCCATATAAATATTTTTCAAATGACCACCATTGTAATTACAATTATTTCGTAATCACACACACACTTAGGCTACTACTCATTATGCTGATCAAGAAAAGCTAAAAACCCACTCAAAACCGAAAAAAAGTCGCCACTAGGCAATAGCATTGCATCGAAGAATTATAAATGCCAATGGCCCATGCATAGTGCGGTACGATTAAGCCGATAGTCCATCTATCCTACAGTGTCTATTAGTAAGTTGCGTCCTTAATAAGGTAAGAGAAGTCACAAAGATTGGCCGCTGGGGAAATTGAGTCTTTCATATATGCCTTGGTCTCCGGCGGCTTGGGAAATAGTCTTTCCTCTGCTTCAGTCACAGGTGGCCAGGGAAATAGCATCGTTCTTTCATAAAAGAATTATAAAATAAAAGAGGTCGGGACATTAGTCTAGAAGTTGAGTAGAGATCTATTATTATTAGAATGATAGGAGCTCTTTTATAAATTATGAAAAGCTGCCGCGCCGCTTAAAAGTGAAAGATTACCTAATATTTATAGGCCTCCATTACCTAATATTTATAGGCCTCCTATGGCCTTTTTGTAATATACATTCATGCAATGCATAGTATAGCTATAGACTACTAATGGGTCATTTGATTTCAATCACACAGGAGGGATCTAGATCAAGAATATAGACCTATATATAGAAAATATTTCTTTATAGTTCTAGCATCTATCATCTCATGGTTGATTTTCTTTTACAATAGATCCATATTATTTATAATTCTATAGGCGTAATCTAGAAACTTTTTACAGTGAATTAGCTATGGACGAGATATGGAGGGATAGAAAGGGGTTTGTAAGTGTAAGTGCTTTGATGGCCAGGAACAGCTTTTGACTTGTTTGCACATGACCCATTCAAAAACTTTGCAAAAACATTTCATAACAATTTTTCTTTTTCTTATCATTTAATCTAATGTTAAATTTTAAAAAATGTTTCCAGGTAATTTTTAACAGTGAATTTTGCAATGTCTCAAATGTCTGATGATTCCACAAAAAGCAATCTGCACAGTCTGAGACACTTCATTGTTGAGCAAGTGCGAAAATGGAAGCTTGTTGGTAATGAGAGAACAACTCTTCTTTCCCAAGGAGAAGAATTACAGATCATTCAGTATTGTTTGGCCGTACACAACAAAGAGGTTTGATGATAATGGTTTTCCTGACTTCATTAAGATGAAGTTGCATTGTTATTGTGTATATTTTTTATGTCTTTTCTTTAAGACCGTTTCTAATAATTACAATGATATAGTTGATTTCCTGTTTTCACATAAAAAAAAGAATTAGGCCCACAAGATCATATAGGGTCAGGATAACATTAAAACCATGTAGATTGTGGAATAATTCTGTCACATAAAATGGGCAATCAAAATGCACAATATTGAAATCATGCTGATTAACTTTCGAGCCACATTTCACAAAATGCACAATATTGAAATCATGCTGATTAACTTTCGAGCCACATTTCATACAGCTATTCTATCCATTTTAAACACAAACTTTTATGTGCCATTCTGCATTCAAAGTTCACAACAACAAAAAATACTCAGTTGACAGAGTCTGTCAGCTTTTATGAAGAAGAAGAACATTAATAATAATAATAATAATAATAATAATAATAATAATAATATATACATATATATATTATATATATATATATTTATGTGTGTGTGTATGTGTGTGTAGTGTGTATATGTATATGTGTGTGTGTGTGTGTGTAACATTTTCCTATGTGTTGTTTGCTTGATTAGAGATTTTAGTTTTCCATTAAAGTCCGAACTGTTAAGTTCTTTCATTGAATGATTTCTGATTGAAGTGTTCTGTGAGAAGTCTTAAATAACATCCTGTAGAGCACCATGATGAAGAATGCAGTAGGCCTAGACCTACATCATAATAAACAGTACTAGATTTTTACTATGCGTACATCTAATTTAGATTGAAATCTGAATATTAATTAGATAACACTGTGCACAGCAATATGAAAATCTGCATTACTTTATAAATGTTTTTTAATCCTCTTCAGGATAAAGGATACTTTCATGCCGATCCTAAACAGTGTTGTCAATTATTGGCGGCCATAAAAAGGCATAAGAGCAGACTGCTGGAAAAGCTAATTGAAAGCTGGCTAAAGAATGTGGAAGACACTGAAAGTGAAAAGTCACAACTGGCAGAGGATTTGAATGATGGGGAGCTCAACTCGAGTAACAAAGGACCAACAAGTGTCAGTGCAGAAGGAAAAAGCAATGAGGATTTGGTCAGCACCGTGCAAGAGCAGAGAAATTTATGCAAAGACGATATTGAAGACAGCATAGTCACAGAGCAAGTAGACCTCGCAAAGGGCATTACTAAGGACTTAGATTTAGAAACTGGATTCGTTGATTCCATTCTGAAACTTTTTCAAGAGAATCTGAAGTGTGGTAATCATACCACGATGATGGATGTTTATGCAGCATTTGTCAATCACCTTTTTAAAGAACAGGCAAAGCTCTCAGAGGTTAGAAGCCTAGTCAGTGGTGAATTAGAATTGTCAGAGGATGCAGAATTGAAGGGTATTGAGGTATGACATTTTTCCTTTCCCTTTTCTTTCTTTTTTTTTTTTTTTTTTTCTGTTAAGAAAAATATTTGCGTATTTTACTATGATCATTGATCGACTTGATTTTGAATCGCGTTAGTAACACTTGATTACCAGAAAGTAATATCATGTTGTTTTTTATTGTCTTTTTTGTTTTTTTACATTTTGGATAGTTTGGACCATAGTAAATCAGTAAGAGTTGATAAATTGTAATTTACAAATATTGAAGAAATTATGGCAAAACTATAAAGGCCATAATAGGAGATGTATGTATTCTGCCTTTCTTTTTGTCATGATAGACCTGTATTTAACTTTGAAAATTCAATCGTTTTAAGTTCTTTCCCTTCATGCTTGATCTAGTATCGGATCCTCACACTGTTGAGCAAGGGAAATAGTAATGCTTCGTCCCAGAAAGGAAATATTCAGTCTGAGAGCCTTCACACTGATGACATCATATCATCGACTCCCAAGACACCGAGGCTGTCAAAGACTTCCAGGTGCAACAATGATTGCACGCCCAAAACCCCACAAGAGGCATGCAGATCATCAGTTTCATCAACTCCCACTGGTTCCATCTTTCTTTGTACCCCTTCTAATGCAGGGCAAAGATTGGAAGTCCAAAAGGTATGTATATTTGGGGATTTATTGGTTTTTTATTTGTAAGTTTTTGTTTTTTATATAACGTTTATATTTGTTTATTCTTTAGGTTAGAGATTAGAGTGATTAAGACGAAGGATAGAAAATGTTTGGACTTTTTTTAGTTTCACAAATGCAATAATTATACTGTCAGATTGTAAAATATCACTTGCTATCCACCAAATTATATTTGTCGGGCATTTATTTATCTGTCAGATGATTTTATACCTTTGACAGTTTCATATATATCCAAAAGAATTACTTTCCTTTTAAAAGGAATTAGGGGAGAGGGGACGCAAAAACAAATTTATTATGTACCTAAGCACATTATGGGACTTAAGATATACTTCATAAAAAGTGTTCTAACAAATTTATATATTTATCTAAAGTTGGGGTAATGGAAGAAAAATTGAGGAACTCATTGCATATTAGTCTTGTCTTGTAGGAAGTTGAATGCCTTTTAAAAAAATATTTGCAAAGATTCTTTTGTTGTTGTGTATGAAAATAGCAATGTTTAAATGCTTTTGTTTTTTTTGTGTTATATATATATATTTACATTTTCTCTACAGAAAATAAATAACAAATTTTACATGCTCTTTTCAGAAATTTATAGAGAACGTCTTTCATTGCTATCTACATCTTCTAGTCAACTCTCGCTGTGAACTGGCATTGGCCACCATTTTCAACATTCCAGAGAGGGAACTTAACCATCAAGCCTTTACACATCTCAAACATTTGGCGACAACCTCAAAGCTTTCAATGTACCAGGCATGTTCCTCATTTGGTGTCAGTCTTTTATTGAAGTCATTACTCGTCTTTGTTATTGTGACTTATAAATATTTTATAGGAACCTTTTTTATTATAATTCAATTGGTTATATCTTTATGATAAAAGACATTTCATTAAATGATTGCCCTATTGTTTAGACAGTTGGTCATGTTCTTAGTAAATAAGACTCAAAGGAAAGTCTATTGAAAAATTGTATTATTGCAATATTCAAACAAATAACACAACATGCAAACAAATTTAAATAGTATTTTTTATGTTAAAACATTTTTACTGAAGAAGAAAATAAAAACCATGTTGATTTTTGATAAGTTCTTTTGCCAACTTATTAAAATCATCAATTATCATGTTGTTCAAATTGTTTGTCTGGATATCTTCCGTCCTTCGTTTTATGTTTTTTTTGTTGTTTTTTTTACCCTGTTGAATTTCCTTTTTTTCCCATTAGACATTGTCGACATTCCTGATGCGAATCCGGCTTGGGGGCCAGGGATATGCCCCCTCATCAGATCAGCCACTTTTTGCATTCTGTAAGGGTTTGGGCAACTTGTTTGACTTTCTGGATAAACTGCAAACTGTGGTTGAAGAAAACCCACAACCCAGGTGAGAAGTTCACTACAAATGTATGATTATATCACTTTCATTAAAATCAAAATCAAAAATATATTTCAAGATGATTCATTGTTTCTAGAAATCAGATTGTATTCAATATTGACACTGAATCTGAAGAAGTCAATGTCACTATCTAGGGGTTGTCGATGTCCAGAAGTTGCACTATATATATCTATATAACTATATAAGGTAAGACCTTTTCTCTTCTTTGCATTGTAAAGCAACAAGAAACTTTATTAAAAAAAAAAAAAAAAATCAAAACAGGAAATGTCCCCTTGCCACAGCATTCAAGCAAACAAACAAACAAAAGCTCAGACAAATCAAATCACAAAAAAAAAAAGGTGGAAGAACAGGCAAAACAAATACCAAAATCCAGCAGCCACAAATGAATGGAACATCAAAATAATGCTTTTTTGATTTGACTCATGCACATTTCCTGTTAAATGAGAAATATCTTTCTGGGGTTAGATCTGCCTGTCGGCGCCTGGTGAACATACTGAAGAGCAACTTGTCAACTTGTAGAAGTGGTAAATTTCCACGAAGTGTGGTTGAAACAGTGGCTGAAAGCATTCTGAATACTTTCTCAAGGCTTTTGGAACACAGAGAAAAGCAAGAAGAGGTAGTTAAACAGGTAAAGAAATGGAATGTATTGTATGTGTTAGTTTGTTAGTTGGGTTATATTATAGATCTTCTATGTATGCCACCAACTCATATTTATCTTGTCTATTTAGAGAAATAAGAAAGACCTTCTCCCGCATGCAAAAATATGAATGATAATATCCTTGTCAAATTATATATGTCATGTCATGTAAACTTCGTGAAGCTATCGTCCTTAGGTGGAATGAGAAATTGAAATTGGTTAGGGGATTTTACTTAGGTAGATAGAGAGATTAATGTTAGGTGGAATGTAATTATTATTTAAATTAATATTTGACATCATATTTATGGCACGTTTGATGTAGTCTTCAATAGTAAGGTATTTTTTAAGATAGAAACTTTGGTATTTTAATTTTATTTTATGTATTTCACTTTTCTAAACAAAGCAATGCTTATTTTTCCCTTTTCTCTTATTTTTTAAAATACTTTTTCATCACAGTATTCAGAGACACATTGTTCAAGTTTATTTAATTGAATTACAGCCTTAGTTTTGTTTTGTTTTATATTTTCTCATAGAAAATGTCTTTTGTTTTTTTTCTTACAACTCTCTCTATTCCACAGCCTACTAGTAGTGGTGGAACTTTGAGTGGCCAAATATCCCTGTCTGTGATTCGACAATATCTAGATATGGCTGCAATCACATCTTCTGAAGTTGATCACTTCATGTTGTTCGATGTTCGATTTTCTCAAGACACTCCGACGCGTTTTCCAAGCCTGCTTTCAAAATTTAGGTCTGTGAATTAATTTTTTTTTTTTTAAACAATGCAAGTTTTGCAAAAAGTTTTGTTGATAATTTTTTTATTTTTTTATTTGTAGCTCATGTGTTTTGTTGATAATTTTTACATTTTTTTTATTTGTAGCTCATGTACTTTGTATCTGTCATGTTGAATTAAATATTTGATAATGATTATTTTGCTCTTTTCAAAGATCACCCATGCCAATCGAAGAAGAAGCACCTGAACAGGAAGAGCAATCAGAGTCTCCAGAAGCCAACAAGAGGAATCAGGTGTTTTGTTCCAAGGTAATTAATTGTTTTAACCCATGGACTGTCACATGGATGCATTGTTTAATCGTCCACATCCTGCTACCAGATTCCCCTTCTATTTAAAATTGTTACAGAATTACTTTAACTCTTGGCATGAATTAGAAATCTTTTCTATGAAAACTATGATAGATTTCTGCTCTTTCAATAACAAATTGAAAGTGTACTTTTGTGTTGATTGACAATGAATTTTCCGCATAAAAAATGTGTCCACATTCCATGCTTTAGTGATAGCAAAAAGAAAGTTGAAAGAGGTAGATGCTAAATCTATTGAACAGATTAACTGAGGACTTGGGCCACTGCAAGGAGGATTAAATTTCCTTTTTTTTTTTTTTTCCTTTTTTTTCAATGATGGGAAGGAAATAAAATTTCAATTTTAAGTGCTCATCACTGAATAGTAATGGATCATTATAATAGATTCTCCATTTTATTGATTATGCTGCTGTTTTCCTTTCGAACTGGATTTCTGCCCTGATTTAATGAGAAATTAACAAAAATAAGAGCAAGATAAACTCTGTTTTTGTGCTTATGTAGGGTCTTTTACAATGAAATGAAAAACAGATAATGAATTTTTGTTGAATATATGGTTAGTAAGTGAGAAGAACGAACTACAATTTGGCTGTTTCAGAATTTCAATTTAGTCAAAATTTATTGAGATTATCAGTAATCTGATTTTAAAATTATGAGGTAGAAGGACAATTATTTCAAGGTCAAGATCAAAGTCATTCACATGAAATGTCACAGTCATGAGGTAATCTCAGATAATGATTCTGTGTTCCTCATTTATTCAACTTTCAGATCATGTATACTTTTACCACGTCATTGTCTGAAATAAAACGGCTGCTGCCTGTTTTCTAGGTGCTGGGAAAAAAAATAATGAAATTTACATTGACATTCTAGAATTATCATCGACAGTTCCTTGGTTAAATGAATCTCACACTGACACCCTGATTAGATTGTGTTAGTACCTGAACTTGCACAGCGGCGAGTCTTGGTGCTTAGGTGAACATAACAAGGGAAGCAACTCGTGTGATTCAAGTATATACATTTTTAAAATGGGTCATTTCCCTTTGATTTCCAGCATCCTGCTGCTAGAGCCTAAACTAGAGGAAAGTTTCATTGAATTGTTTCTCAGGACTTGTTTTGTTTTGTATTGGTTTTCGTTTTGTTTTGATTTGTTCTGTTTTGGTCATTATTGTTTGTTTTGTTAATGCAAAATTGCACTTTGTGAGTATTGCTGGCCCATTGCACATTATACAGCATCATCCTCATAGTGTTTTATGTATTCATGTATACAGCATCATCCTCATAGTGTTTTATGTATTCATGTATACAACATCATCCTCATAGTGTTTTATGTATTCATGTATACAGCATCATCCTTATAGTGTTTTATGTATTCATGTATACAGCATCATCCTTATAGTGTTTTATGTATTCATGTATACAGCATCATCCTTATAGTGTTTTATGTATTCATGTATATTACATCATCCTCATAGTGTTTTATGTATTCATGTATATTACATCATCCTCATAGTGTTTTATGTATTCATGTATACAACATCATCCTCATAGTGTTTTATGTATTCATGTATACAACATCATCCTCATAGTGTTTTATGTATTCATGTATATTACATCATCCTTATAGTGTTTTATGTATTCATGTATACAACATTATCCTCGTAGTGTTTTATGTATTCATGTATATTACATCATCAAGAGAAAAAAAATCATCATAATTTGAGAGGTGTGTGTGTGTGTGTGTGTGTATGTGTTTGCGCGCGCCTAACTCATCTGTGTATTGTAGTCTGTGACAGACAATTAGAATTTAATTCCTAGACACTGAATGACATGCAGGCACTCTAACAGGCGATATTTGTTATTCACTTGTAAGCCATGCAAGAGTTAAACTATTGGCAGATGGCAATGAAATGAGATATTTCAGTTTCCTGTATACTGTTAGATCTGTACCTCGGTGAACATCAGGGAAATGTACTTATTAGCAGGAGATAGTCTATTGTACATTGTATTGTGTATTATAGTGTCTAAATTATATTTGGTGATTTTATTTTCCCTATGTCACTCATTTTATAGAAAGTTTTAATTGTGAAGTGCCTCTCTGCCTTTGATGGAGTTAGGTGCTTTAGAAATATTTCATTGCTGTTGCTATTGCTACATGCCAGACTTGAGAATTGTGAATATATGGCTTAGACATCAACCACGTTGTCATGAACATACACTTCCATTGATTTGTCTCTTTGGGAATTAACATTTTTTTTTTTTATTTCACTTTGATCGTAAATACAGTCTACCATTTGTGATTAGAAAAGGAAGACTAATTTGTTGAGACAATGAGAAAAGTGAGAAAACTGGATTTTGTCATACATCTGTACATGCCTTAGGACATTAGTCTATTACCATTAGTTGTAATCAGATTTATATCAGGCATCTGGTCTAGGTTTAGCTCTCTGCTGTATCTTCATGCAACTATTAGTTATCAAAATGAAGTCTCTATCAAACTGAAGTCATTTTGCCTTAAAAATCTTACAATTATCACTTAGTAAGTTAATTATTACTTAATCATCACTTAATTGTCACTTATTAATTAATTAATATTATTATCTTATGTTTTAAATTGAACTTTTGATTCCAGACCTCCGGGGCTTTGTACCTGGATGGATCCAAGGAAGATGACATCATTTGTACGCCTTTTGACTCGGAATCATTAACCATCATGCCCAGGTACGACCATGTGGAGGTCTTGAATTCTCCAGTTTTTATTCATTTGCACAATGGTTTTTTTGTTTATTTATTTATTTATTTATATATTTTTTTGCTTGTAACTTGATTAAAAGCTTGTTGTGGCTTCATCATATTTTTTATAGTTGATAATGTTATTATAGCACCCAGGTATTTAAAGCTACAGTTTCGGATGAGGGATCCATGCTTGAAGCACTCTCCAGAATAAAGCAAACCATAGCTGCAATGATCAAAGTAAAACTAACAAGAACATGAGCATCGATTCCATGATTGGACTGATGTCTTCCCTGGCCTTGTCCATGTTTTTGTATGCATGGGAAATGTTGACAATACCTGCACTGCAGATGTTGAGAGGAGGATTCACGCACCGGAGATAGGTTGTCTCTGCAAACTCCTTGGTGTCTTGTTTAGGGATCACGTGACTAATGGGATAATGAAAAGCAGTACTGGAAACATCATCGGGCCTAATGAAGATCTCTTTACTTTGATGAAAAGAGGAAAATTGAATTGTTATGGGCACAGCATGCCACGTAATCATGTGGACTGGTCAGGGTTGTCTTGCAGGCTACACTACAAGTAAGGAGGGAGAAGAAGTGACATACAGAGGAAACAATAGGAAGATAAAGAGTGGACTAGCTTTGACTGAAACATCATGCTGTGGAGGTCTGAGAACTGTGAGGGGTGGAAGAAGTTGGTTTGAAAATCTGCAGTAGACCCCAACTGTCAACCAGATGATGGGTGGTGGTTGAAGGTGGTGGAGATGAATGTAATGAAATTGATTCAAAAGTTAGCCTGTCATGAGTCATGACCTAGCTTTAATTTTTCTGAAAAGTTAAAAGAAAATGTTTTTTTAATATTTTATTGAGAGTGTTTATCCAAGATACCCATCCCTTTTGGAATAATAATATTAACAGACTGACAATGCTCATGAAACACACTGCAGAACCTGTTGCTATCAATGTCATCTCCCTTTCCAGTTACAAAAACATAAATTACTCAATATGTAGAATGATTGGCACAAGTCAAAATCCAGGTTTTGGTTTGTTTGTTTTTTAATCACTATTTTATAGAAAAGAATTAACATGTGCATTTACTCTGATTTACATAGTAGAACTAAACTGTGTAGATGTATGGAAGTAGTGATGAATAGATGCAAAATTTCATTCAATGTCAAATTTCACCATTGGCTTATTTTGTTGATGACCTTTTCTTGATCTTCGAGTCAGCTCTCTCATATTCACCCTATTAAGAAGGTCTCTTTGATTTTTGTACATCTGGACTATGCTACATGGTATAACATATGCAATATGTTTATTAATGGGGTAAAATTGGAAAAGTGTCTGATTTGTATCTTCTTCTTCTTCTTCTTCTTCTTCTTCTTCTTCTTCTTCTTCTTCTTCTTCTTCTTCTTCTTCTTCTTCTTC
>JBCJKE010137283.1:0-10721 GCA_039654525.1 Melibe bucephala
TATATATATAACAAAAATCATATTTTTCTCTTGCACAGGTTGACTTTACATATGACAAAAACTTCCTCCGGAACAGTATCGAGGAATGCCGACAATTATTACAGACCATCATTGAACGACACCTGACTGACAAGTCCAAAAGTCGCGTCGATTTAGTGTTTCACACGTTCTCCGAGTCAGAGCTGCTTGACGCTTTGTTCACCGCAGATGCCTACAAAGAGTTAATGGAGCAGATCGTTGACGATCTCAATCGGATGATGGAGCAAGGTGCTTTGTGATGGATGCACTGTGATAATAATGACAAATTCAGGGCTTGATTTGTTTGGAAGATACACAATGGATGTTCACCTTTGACGTGATCATTTCATTGTGGCAATGAGGCTGTATTCTGTAGGACCTTCTTTTCACTTTTGATTTTATTAATTTTTTTTTTTTTAAGGGCTGGAGATTTATTACATTTTTTATTTCTGGGATTTAAAAAAAAGAAAGAAAATACAGACGAAATAGAGCACCCCATTGTTGTTTTAGATTTTGACCCCATCCAGACCAGAACTTCGCACTTGTCCTTCATCGAGAATGGAAGGCTTTTTAAAGGCCAAGAAAAGTGACCCGTGGCTTACAATCCCAGCAACCTTCATTTCTCACATTTCTTTGTTTAAAGTGTGGGAACTTCTTTATGACCTGGATCCTGGACTGCTGTGCGGTGAATATGTTCACTTATTTTTCTCAAGACATTTATTATTTTTCTTCCTCTTTTCATCCACATGACAATGATGGAGTCCTGCCAATTCGTCTTCAAGCCAAAGAACCAATCATTAACACTGGGTGCTCTGATTCATTTCCAAATAAAACCCCCCCCCCAAAAAAAACCTATTGTTGCCACCACATGATAAACTACATACAAACACACACATACATACATACACACACATACAAACACACACATACTCATACACACACACACACACACAAATATATATATTTTGCATTATTCCCTTTGTTCACTTTAGCAAAGGACTGTTTAATTTGACGTAATTATGGGAACAGAACATTTTACTGAGGAAATTTATTCCCATTTCATGTGCAGCTGATCTCTCCACTTCAACAAAGGCGTCTATTATACAATTATCCATGACGAATATAGAGACAGAAGAAGAATATATGTAGATGCTTTATAAGAAACTATAAGTATAAAAAGATGAGGATGATAATGATAGTGGTAGTAGTAATAATAATATTAGTTATAATAATAATAATAATAATAATAATAATAATAATAATAATAATAATAACAACAACAAATATGTGTATTGTAATTGTATGATTCTTTTGCAAATACCTATATCTGATTGTAAACATAGATTACGGATGGATGGAGTGAGAAGGAATTTTTAGAGTAGGGTGAGGCTGGGGGGTGGACATCTCTGTTCTTGTTTTTTGTTCTCTTTGAAACTCATTTTATGCACAGTTGTATGTCATGTTTCTAATATAAGTTGGTTCTGTACAAAGCTGTATGCCACCAAGACAAAAGAAAATGAGCCATGCAAACAAAAAGATTTTTTTTCTTTTTCATAGACTCTGAGAGTTTACCTATACTTATGGACAAAGTCCGTCCAAATTTTATATTATACCAAACTGATTGTCATATATCAGATTATTGGATTTTAAATGCAAGAAAAGAACAAAACAACCCTCAAAAACCGTCTACGTCACCACATCAACTTCTCCTTAAGTCATCAGTGGTTTTCTTATATGTGTTAAGTAGGTTCTTTTTCGTTTTTAATTGATTACTTTAATAGTTGGGGATTGTGTTGCTTTGCATTATTCATTGTTATTATTATTTTTAAAAAATTATTGCTTGTTTGTCATGTAAGTACTGGGAGTATGGGAAGTCTAACACAAAAGTTATTCTTTTGGTTTATTTATAAACTGTGTGGTAGAGATTTTGACTTGTGTCCCTATTTAATCAGTATAGTATTCATATTAAGCAGATCTACTTGTCTCATATCTGTGGGCAGAGTAGAGTTAGAGAATGGAGTGCAGCAGCTTTTTTTTTAAAAAAAATAAAAGCACTGATTATCTTTATGATATTGTCTTCCTCGATGCTCTGATTCTATATACATGGTATATTTTAAACCTGATTTTCCTTAACTGGGATAATTCATTCATACATTCAATATCCTCCATCCCATGCTGTCATTGTCTTCTCGGAGTTTAAATGAGCCTTTGCAAGACCAGCTCGGCAAAGTCTCACTGTTCTAATTCAATCTGTTGTCCTGATCTGTTGTTATTTCTATTACATGTAGTTTGCTATCCTGATCCAAGAATCTCTGAGGTATGTTTTGGTTGGTGCAACGAAAAGCAATTTTTTTTTTGGGGGGGGGAGGGGGGGCAGGATTTATATGTTTAGGGACTTGCATACATGACCTCAAATACTGGTTATATATATATATATATAGCATTATTAGTATTCCATAGTGATGTACTTCTTAAGAAACTTCAACTTCCCTGTGGCTGTATGGGAATCTGTCATTTTCTGCATGTGGGCCCTTTGATTCTTTCATCACATTTAACCACATTTTCCGGCCGTCATTATCAACACACTTTGAGTTTTTTCAATTGATGTTCATTTGGCAGTGCCAAATAAGTCTGTATATTTAACTTTGGTATTTGTCAAATAGGTACTGACTTTTATGCATACATTTCTCATACAGACTTGGAAATAATATATGGACAAGTTTGTGACACATACAAAATCTTTTACAACTGTATAATGTATCTCAAATTTGGATGCAAAGATCGATTTTTGAATTTTGAATGAATCAGGGTAAGTGAAGGTGCTGTTTCGTCTTCCTCATATTCATTGTTGAAGTCGGTGTTTACGACATTGTGTTGATTCTATTCATTCCTTCTTGTAAATTATGTTTATTCCTTATCTTACCGTTGGATGAAGAATGTGTTCATTACTTTTACCATCAGGGTTGCCACACAGGTTCTGGTATAGGGTGTCAGTACTAAGGTACCTGCCCGACATTTGAAGGTTGGCAAAGGGTCCTAGGTTGAATTCTGGCTGTGCCAGATATTTCTCTTAAGGATCGTTTATTATTTAGATTTTTACAACCAAGGTAGGCAGGATTGAGTCCTAGTCCTATCAGAGATGAAAAATAAATCTGGGGGTCCTATGATCATATTCACCAAGATCCTATGGCAGTTTTGTGAGATGCCCAGGCTTGGACTGATTTTTTAAAAATCCATTGTCATGTACTAACACATTGTTGAAAAGAAAAGGTTGCTTTTTTAAAATCCATCAACCAGCTGCGTTTCTACCTGTTTTGCCTTTATCCTCTGTTATTATATGTTTGAAATCCATCAACTGTTATGTAATTTTGTTTTCATGATTACCTGAATTGAGTTTCAAGAAATTGAGTTCCATACCACTAGACAAGCTTTTGCCATCTAGGATAGGAAGACAGAATAATGGATGGTCTAAAAAATTAATGGGTTCAAGTTCCCTCTTCCTATTCCAACCAATTAATGCCAGGAATCGCCATTAAGGATCTGTTTCAATTTGTATTATTTATGGTTTTTATATTAGGCTTTCTCTCCAATAAGGCTTAATGGATTAATTGATTTAGAAAGTTGGAAAATATTCTATCAATCTCCATGTCTGCTCAGCAAAGGTTTATGATTGTAAAGATGGTTTGACTGTAAAGCTTTTTAATGACTGTCTGAGCAAGAAGTAATGTGTACCCAATTAACGTAAAATCTCTTCTGATGGAAGTGACTGAATATTAAATTGTGTAATTTTACCCATATACCCCCACCCCTCAAAGAAAATAAAAAGAAAAACTTAAAGTCAAGCTGGCAAATTGCACATTTGGTCATTACTCAGAAATGAGGTTAAATGTAAAATTTGGAAAAAAAACAAACCCCAAACAAACCTTAAAAAACCCTGTGTGTTTGCATATCTGATTGTTGTATTTTGGAGAGGGTGTGTCTGTTACACTATCAAGCATTAAGGAACACAATTTTCACTGTTCATCAATCTATTTCTGCAATGTTCAAATTTTGAACACTATTTCCTTCCTATAACTTTTACAAGCCTGGAAGGCCAGATTTTCATTTCCACAAGGCAAATACCAATAGCATGACCAACACATATTTATTTTCGTAAACCTTTCTTAATTTTTAATAACTGTCATATGTACTTGTAAATATATGTAATGTATACTTATAAACCATTTTAAAGATAATACATGTAGTACACATAATTGTAAATTAACCATATATGCTAAACAAAAACCTTTACAACCATGTCATTGTATTCTGTTCTATATATGCAATAATTGACAACTTACTTTTTTTTTTTTTTTTAATTTATGAAAATATATTTTTTATGATTCACTCAGCTTCAGGAATCTTCATTGTTCTATAAATTATAAACTGTAAACAGTCCAACTGGGATGAAAAAAAATCGGATTGAAAACATTTTAGTCTTGCATGTTGTTTATAAATATTTTTCCAGTTAAAAACTTTCAATTGCATTTGATTTCTTGTCTGATGGGAAATTCACATGTCAACAATGATATAACAAAAAGAAAAATGTAAAAAAATTATAGCTGAAAAATATTTATACATGTGCTCTGATCAAAGTCACATTTGGAATGAAATCACCAACATGTGTTGTTTGTATAATTTCCTCATAAAATATTCTTAAAATCTGTCAAAAATTCATATTAAACATGGAGGGGTGAGATTATAGAGTGTAAATTAAAAGAATCCCCTCCCTTTCCACAATAAAAATGTCAACTTTAAAAATGTCCACTATTCTTTTATCTTATGCGGACTGCTTACAATTTTTCAGTCACTGTAATCAATGCCTATCATGAAGAAGTTTAATCCTAATCACTGTAGAATTTATGTTGTTAACATATATAATTTTTTTCTACTCGAAATTTCAATGTCTCTTCGATAGTCCTTATCATGCCATATGATTATAATGCTCACAACTTGCCAATTACTTTGGAGCGCGCAAAACCATAGGTGTGTTCAATTTTGAAATCAGAGCAATCTTCTTCTTCTTCACATCCTCCTCTCTGAGACGAGCTGCATCCTATCATTCATCCATACACCTTCTTTTCGGTCTTCCTCTTTTCCTCTTACCTAGTAGTGAAATCTTCAACACTTTTTTACCAATGTACTCTTCATCTCTCCCTTGAACATGACCAAACCATCTCAGTGTAGATTCTCTCACTGTTTCCAAACCCACCTTTGTGAGCATTCTTTCTAATATGCTCATTTTTTAGCTTGTCTAATCTTGTTCCACCAATTGAGAGATCTAGCACTAGCATCTTCATTTTAGTTACTTTCAGCTCTAATTCCCGACATCTTGTGTGCAACAGTTTCCAGTCTGTACATCACATCATTGTTTGGCAAACAACTGTTTTATACACCTTTCCTTTCAGTTTTCATGGTATCCTTCTATCACACATAATGCTTGACACTCTTCGCCATCCACACCATACAGCTTGCACTCTCAGCTACTCTGGACTGTTCATCCTAAATACTTAAACTCATAACTACCCTCTTCATCTCCTTGCCTTGTAACAGATTTGTGCCTCTTTTTTTCTTCCTCATTCAGACCCACGTACTCTGTCTTTCTCCTACTGAACCACATTCCCTTCTTTTATAGTGTATTTGTCCACTTCTCCGGGCTCAACTCAATCTCTTCTTGTCGTCAGCATACATCATTGACCATGGCGCTTCTTATCTGTTTTCGTCTGTTAATCTATCCATCACCACTTCAAATAAAAATGGGCTAAGAATAGATCCTTGATGTAATCTAACCTTCACCCCGAATCCATCAATTGATCTTACTGTGCATCTGCTTGCTGTCGTACTTGCTGTCATATCCTGCACTATTCTCTGCCACACCTAACTTCCTCATACAGTATCATAATTCTTGTCTTGAGACCAATGAACACACAGTGTAACTCCTTACGACCCTCCCTGCATCTCTCCATTAACAATCTCAACGCAAATAAAGCATCTGTGGTGCTTTTCCCTAGCATAAATTCACACTGCTGTTCATACATTTTCACTTCTCTTCTCCGCCTTGCATCAACTCACTCCCATACCTTCATACTGTGGCTCATCAACTTTATGCCTTTGTAATTATTGCAGTTCTAAACATCTTCTTTGTTCTTAAAAATTTGGTTAAGACTGCTACTTCTCCACTCCTCAGGCATAGTCTTGCCATCTAAGATTCTATTGCACAAATTTGTTTAATATTCAATGGAAATCATAGCAATTAATTGCAGATTTTGATTAGTCATGCAATTTGTTCCCTGATTGAGTTGAGGAACAATTTTGATTTGCTACAGATTGCAATGATCACAGAATTGAATGCACCTCACATCTACATCTAATGAGAAATGTTTAACACATTTATTTATCTTTGTCTTAATTTTGGTGCTGGCCTGTTCTTATAAAAACATTGCAGCCACTGATATTTCTAAATGACTGACATTTTATTTTTCACTTCTGAAATGAATTAAGTGTAAATTCTCATTTTTAAAATTTATTTTTAAAAACATTTTCTTTAACATCTGTGTGGAGTATTCTAAAATAATATGATATGATAATATGATTGATATGAGATATATTGACATGTTGTGCCTTGTTCAGGGTAATGTTGGTTGAAACCGTGCTGTGTTGGCATTATAGGCCAAAGCATCCCGGTCCCATCTTTTCCTGCTTCAAATACCATAAAAATGTTTTCCTGTGGATCTTGTAAATTCCTCACCCAAAGTATACAGGATTACACTCCTTGTGGTAGTAGAATTCTCCTATTGGAAACGGATGATAAACTCAGAGATTTTACTCATCAGTTAAATTTGGAAGTTTTCATTCATAAGGTGAAAGGCAGTCCTGAAGTAAATTATAATACATGTTTAGCAAAATATGTATTATCATCATGATCAGTCATCATCATCTCCCCTCTCCTCTTTTTTTTCTCTCAGTTGCACAGTGTTCTTATGTATTATTGAAAAGTAACAAGAAAACCCACAAAACCAAACCAAATGGAAAAACGCCAGTGCTGGACGGATATATTGTGGGTGGTAGCCTAGTATGTAGTCCATGCTTGAAACAAGTTTTGTATAATCCTTTCTATTGATTATATGTTGGTCTTTATACCAACAGTGGATGAGACACAGTGTGTCCAGGGGATATCTCAGTTCCAGCATTGCCATCTCCAACACTGTTTTTACCTTAGTATTGACAATGGTCATAGTCATACTAAGTACAAAGTCTGGCTAGTTCATCGTTCAGTCCATCATTTTATGATAATATTGGTAGGTTCAAAGTAACAGCACATTATGCATGTATTTTGGTGTGAGAGACAATTTTTGTTGCTAACACTAACACACACACATATACACAAACACACACACATACATATTTGTAGTAGGGCCTCTCCAACTGGGATCCTGGGAAATCGAGTCAAAATTCAAGGGCATGGAATTTTTTCTACGTTATTTATATCCCTAATTGCTATTGGGATAAGGCCCTTGGCAAATCTGGACGTTTTTACCAAGCTCTTAGATACTTTCAAGCAAATTTCAATTTTTATCATTTTCGACTTTATTGCCACATTATATCATATATAATTTATTTTACTTCACATTATATTGGATTAATAAGAAAGACTGTTCTTATGGGATTATGAAATGAACAAAGGAAACAGGGCTATACCATGCACAAGCTGGAGTAATTTGACAGACTCTTGAAATATTTCAGTGATGGTTAGCATGTCTTATGAGGCAATGGGACAAACTAAGAAAGTGGAATTATGTACAGATGTCAACACATGGATAATAGAGCCACACAATGTAACACTTTATATGTCACAATCACTGTTGCCATGTGTGATTACCAGATAGATTGAAATCAATCTGTCACCTTCACTAATGAATCATACTCTCCAGATTGCAATGTAAGCCTGGGGTCCTGGTCACTAGTCAAATGATTCTTGGTGGTAGAGCTACGCTAATCAAACAGTCTTATCTGACCAATCAAAGTGTGTACTCCTTGTCTTGCTCATGGTGACCACACTTCCTTACATCTGGCCTTCACTCTGCAAAGTGATAAGCCAAAACTGGAATGTTTTGTGGATGAGACACACAATATTTTTCATGGACTCTTATGCTTTTGCTTCACCTTAACTTGCCAGTATGTGTGATAGGAAAGACAGAGAGCATGATTAATTGAACGTGTATTCTTGTGTGCATATGATATGATTGGCACTTGCTAACAATGGATGAAAAGAAGGGAAACATTTTATTTGTCACAGTTGCTTTTGTCCAGACCAGAGTAAACTAATCAATTGAAGATGTTTACCAAGAAGAGATTTGACTTATCTTTTGAGCACAAAATTCAAATGTTGAATGCTCTGATGTGACGGAAGGGCTTAAGCAATAAAAAACAAAAAACAAAAACAAAAAACAAAACAAATCAGGAAACCCGCATAATTGGGATGATTTTTCAGTCTCCCTAGGCTTTCTTGATTAGAGAGGTCCTACTGTGTTTGTGTGTGTGTGTGTATGTATGTATATATATATATATATATATATATATATATATGTATGTATGTATGTATGTATGTATGTATGTATAATTGAAAAGTGTAGCAAAAAAAAAACAAAAAAAACAAAAAACAAAAACAAACAAAAAACAAACAAACAAAAAACATTAAAAAAATACCCAACAAAAAAAAAAAAAGAAAAAAGACCAACAACAAAAACAAAGAAATGAAATGTTCAACATCTACACACATTCAATTCAAACGTATATTTAAATATGTATGCATTCCACTCTTCACTTCACTCTCTCTAAACTCTACTGCAAGGATTCTTGTTATTAATGTTACAGTAACAGAGCTATCTTAAGGCTTGAATCAGTGTAAACCACATTCTTGATCAATGTCATAGATAGTAGACCACACTCTATTAAAATTTAGCACAAACCACTTAAAGTAAACTCTTCAGGACCAGATGAATTGGTTAAATTTCAATTTCAATGGTATTATTGGTATGGCAAGAGAGCCAGTGGAAATTCATATGAGTAATACATATTTATTATATATACATGTACTTGACTAGTGACAAGACTGTAGACTGTATTAGATCCAGCAAGATTATTTTATGTTATTATTAATGTCATGAGATTAGTATCTAATTGAAGCATTGGCAAGCAAGTGACCCTTCCTTCCTTATCCTCTGTCATAAGGCTTACAGCTAAGAGTCTGCCTGTCATGATTTGTGGCAAGCTTGGTTACATGGTCCTGTGTCCAGCCCCGTTCCTTCATTTCTTTCTCGGCAGATCTTCTCCAGGTTTCCACTGGCCTTCCCTTGTCTTGAACCCTGTAGTCTTCATATTAAAGCTGTCACTGTTAATTAACTGCTGTTTTGTCCATCCTGCAGACATGTCCATATAAAGCGATAATACCCATATTGAAATCTTTATTTGCTATGTTTTGGGTTTACTTTTTGCTTTTTCAAGACGTTAACATGTGTTGCTGAAGTTTGTTCAATGATATTGATAGGCTTTCTTTTAGTTTAAAATTGAAAGCCAAAAGTTTCAACTGTCTTTCATAAACATATATTACTTATATGAATAAATGACTTTTTCTGTGACAGATGGATTCCCTCTACTTTTACCACCTTTGAATATAATTACATGTATTAAGCCAGGTACACACATGACATTCTATTTAGATAACATGTAGTAATACAGTGCAACTTGGTTTAAACTATATTGTCTGTAACACTTAGACCAACCTTTAATCTCATAAGTGAGGATATCAAACTATTCAAACCGAAGGAAGAAAAAAAAAAAAGGGCAAAGAAAAAAACAAGGATCCCTCATCATCTCAAGGGATTCAACATCCTGTTATACCCGAGGTCTGCAGCAGCAGTAGATGTTAGTAATAATGATAGTAGGAGTAGTAGCAGTAGTAGTTGTAGCAGAAGCTGTAGCTGATAAAATATAAATAATTATTAATGATTTTTAAAAAGGTTTTCATTAAATGATAGTATAAACGTAATATATGCTAGATTATATAGAGTAAACAACATAAATGTGATGGAAAATCTGTGAATTACTTGTAGATTTACTGATTTACATATGTGTTTTTAGTAAGAAATAAGTAGATACCTAGATTCATATGAAAGATTTATATTTTAATTTAAGTTTTTGTGTGCCAAAAGACCTTATTCTTATGAGGAATGATGAATGCCACAATAGGAGAACTAACTGAAAAGTGTTTCATTCGTACATGTGCTTTCTTCACAATAGTTAAGACCTGCATTAACCTAAAATTTAAATTTTCATGGTCTTAGATATTCATTTCATATATTTTTTTTTTTTTAATGAATATTATCCATATACATGTATATTATTACTATGTGTATTCATACATCATGAGATTTGCAAAGTAATCAAGACCTTTGAATATACTGGTCATGAATAATAAATATCATTCCATTTGCCAAATGCCTCATACAAGTGTTGTGTATTAAACAGTATTGTAGGATTCAGACCAATCACGATTGACGATTTGTATGAAGAGGGGGGGGGGGGGGGAGAGAGAGAGAGAGAGAGAGAGAGAGAGAGAGAGAGAGAGAGAGAAAGAGAGAAAGAGAGAGAAAGAAAGAGAAAAA
>JBCJKE010137394.1:509-10721 GCA_039654525.1 Melibe bucephala
GATTTTAGGCCTTTGTAATGAGATTTTAGGCCTTTGTAATGAGATTTTAGGCCTTTGTAATGAGATTTTAGGCCTTTGTAATGAGATTTTAGGCCTTTATGGCCTTTTCCCTCCACTTTATAATTAGGTCTGCACGGGTCCTCTCAATTTTTGTTGTCAAATTTACTGTCAATTAACTCGAACTGATCTAGTCCATTCTTGAAGGCATTTACTGTTTCCCACTGTCACCAACTGATCTGATAATTTATTCCAAATGTTCACAATACTTGGACCAGAAATGTCCCTGAATTCTAGTGTATCACCTCTCTTTATGTAATTTTAACGAATGGCCTCTTGTTCTTGTAAGCTTTTCGAAAGTCAAAGACAAATGACTTGAGAATGATAGGCTTGTTATATATAGTGCAGTAGTGCAGTCTTGTAGTCATTGGTGCAGTGTCGGGTTGTATCACATTGTGAGATGCGCAATTCTGCATATATATGATATGCACACATTAAAAACAGGACCATGGTAGTTAATTACCATCCATTTTTATTACTTCCTACACCTTTCCAGCCAAGGAGAAGTGAAAACTGAGAATCAAGACTTTATTCCAGTGGGGATGACTTACAATCCGGGCGGAAACCCAGGTAACAGCAATCTTAATCACAGTGCCAACACCAGCAAGAACTCTTCAATGAGTGAGGGGGATGACGTCACCTGCCTAGGTGTCACCAATTTGGAGGACAAGGTAAAACTTGAGCTGTGGTTTTCTTTCTTTGTATTTTATTTGGATAAACAACTAACATCTCATTCCGGTAAGTATTTGATCGGCCCACATGTTTGTTCCTTTATAATTTATATATAGGGGTACGGGGAATATACCTCTTTTCGTAGGTGTTACATTGTCTGCTTTTGGCTTCTTCTTTTTATTTTTTAATTTTCTAGAAAACTCCTCATCTTCAATGTTATCTATTCTCTTCACTGGAAACGAAGATAGGATCTCATGGGGAAGGTACAGATGAAAAAAAAAAGCCTTGAAAATTCCATTTGTTTGGGGTAGGGATGGAAAGGTTGGGAGAGGGACAAACAAAATATAAAACAAAACAAAAGCAACAGAACAAAAGAAGAAAATCACATACTCTTTCTGATAATAGTCACAATATATCTGACATATAACATCAATACCCGGTAACATGTTTTTAGGGGTATGGAACATTTTTCAATGCAAATCAGAGCAGTGATGACTGAAAACAATCATCTGAGTTTTATTTCCCGAAGCAATGTCTTCTAAATAATCGGAGAGAAATTTAATGCCATCAAACTTTTAAAAGAAAGAAAAAACAAATAACATAATGCCTTTAAACTCAATAATAATAATAATAATAATAATAATAATAATAATAATTATTATTATTATTATTATTATTATTATTATATTCTTCTTATTGTCATTATCATTATCATTATTATTTTTATTATAACAGGAACATCGCATTATTATTGTTATTATTATTATTATTATTATTATTATTATTATTATTATTATTATTATTATTATTATCATAACAGGTACATCTGCTTCAGAAGCTCCGTGAGCAAGCTGGAGCCAGTCACTACAACAGCCACCAATCAGGAGGAATGTTCCAGAACTACAATTCCTTCACAGGTAAACCAGTTATGAATGACTTTTGTAAGGCAATCAAGACTGAGGTTGATTTTTTTTTTATCACTGATATGTCAATGACTTTTGTTTTGCCAATAAAAAAAAAAAAAGTGAAGTTTATCCACTTTTGATGCAGATTACAGTTGAAAAGACATTTTAAATTGTCTTGCATACAAAGAGAAGTTATATATACATATATAAAATGCTTTTCAACAGGGTTTTTTGTTTTGTTTGGTTTTGTTTTTGTTTTTGTTTTTGTTTTTTTGTTTGTTTTTTTCTTTTTGCTTTTTGTCATTTTGGGGGATTTTTATATTGTGTCTTTGCTATGTTAACTTTAATGTATGTATATTTTGGTGTGTTTGTGTGTAGTGGGGGAATTTATTTGTTTGTCAGTTTTACTGTTTTTCTCACTGTATTTTTGTATTTACCACGTATATCACAAATAAATAAAACAAAAACACAAAGAAACAGAACCAAACCAGGAACAATCCAAATGACTAAAAACTAAGGAAAATACAAGGAATTGAAAGACACGCTGTAAAATTAGAACCAGATCTGTGTGTGTGTGTGTCTGTCTGTGCTTGTGCATACACAGACACACTGATATACCTATAAAGACTAGTTATTTTTTGGCTCTTTTTCCCTTTGCTTTTCAGGTTCGGGAATAACGCCACCTACAATGGTGTCCTTAGGTGGGAATACAGGTCAAGGTGACCTACTGTCTCCACCTAAGAAGAAGAAGAAAGGGTCAAAACGACCCAAGCTCAGCACAACAGGAGGTCAACCTATTCTTGTGTCCGATGGCGAAGGTGAAAATTCATTTGACTGTAAATTTACGAACAAAGATTTATATCACACACATTAGACGTGGACAATTTCAATAGAAGGCTCCAATGGGAATGAATATTTGCAAAGTTTAACGTGCCAGATCCAATTCTTTGTACCATAATTCAACCCATATAATATATATGTAGTAGTTACTGTTTAATAACCAGCCACCTTATAGCCCACTTTGCTTAAAAACCCACTGTTTCTGTGAAACAGTTTTTATTTTATTTAAATACCCCTCAAATAACCCGCTCTACAATCAGACCTTCGCCTCATAACCCGGTAGTTTTCACTGGGCCCATAATAAACAACGATGATGAGAAAGAATTCTTATACACAATACAGCCATCCCATTCATAGGTTTGTAATAAGTCATTTGCGTATCAATGCCAAGACTTTTAAAAGCACGGTACTCACAAAGGCAATAAAAGAGCAGATATATCGAAACCAATGGTCTTACAATAGATACACAATCACAACTTGGTCATCTGGTCAACTAAACCACAACACAGGCCCCATCCTGCCTTTGAGAGAAAAAGAGTAATGCCACCCTCACATGCATAGTGTGGGCTGATGGTCTGATCATTGAGCAACGTTTAATGTAGCCTAAGTATTCCTATACCACTCTATTTTATGAAACATTATGTCGTAGAAGGCTCAGCGACTAACTTAGCGGGAGGGACAGATGTAGACTATTGTTTGGCTGTTTTTGCAGCCAGTCAGTTAAGTTTTTCACCGGACACTCTACACAAAGGGTGGTCACTGATTAAACTACATGCACTTTACATTCAAATACGCAATATATCATGTGCATACATACTTTGTCACCCCCCTTACTTATGCGTCTAATAACCCTCTCCATCAAATACTGCAATAGCCCGTTTTCTTTGTTACCCAGAGGGTGGGTTATTAGGCGGAGACTACTGTATATATATTCAGATGAGATGGAATTATTCTTTACTTGTCCTTTTAGAGACTGAAGGCACTACTGTCACATCTCTATTTGAATTTTTAAAAATTATTGTTTTAATGGAAACGATTTTGATCTACCAACATCAGTACTACCATCATCATCAACATCATCATCAACATCATCACCATCACAATCATCGTCATCATCATCATCATCGTCATCATCATCATCATCATCATCATCATCATCATCATCACTCTTCTTCTCAGCATTATTATTTCTATCATTATTATCATTACTTAAATTTTCATTATTATCATTATTATCAACGTTGTTATTATATTCTTCTTCGTCTTTCTCCTCCTCCTCCTCCTCCTCCTCATTACTGTCGTCATCGTTGCCGTCATCGTCGTCATCAACATCATTATCAACATCATCGTTAACATCATCGTCAACATCACTATTGATCTTCTCACATGATCTAAATCCTTGTGTTCCAGACCTTCTAAAGAGCTCCATGTGTTCTCTATGCCAAGCTACCTTTGCACGCTTCACTGACCTGCTGGCTCACCACAAGGAGGTCCACAATTCTGACACCAGTCACCCACTCCGCTGCCGAGCTTGTGGACGGACGCAGACGTCGGAGGCCGGCCTTATTTATCATCAGGTCTATGTGTGCAAAATGGTTGAAAGGCCTCACCAGTGTCACATCTGTGGCCTCAAGTTCCAGTCAGAGGAGATGGTCCTTGTCCACAAATGCAGTGGCTGTTCCAGAAAAAAGTATGCCTGCGAGTTTTGTGACCACTATCGCACCGAGTCATCCAGCGACCTGGAGAAGCACATGCGGATTCACACCAATGACAAGTGCTATGTCTGCAAAGTGTGCGGCTTCTCAACAGCCTGGAAGAAGAACCTCAAGGAGCACATGGTGAAGCATCTCGGACTGAAACCTTACATTTGTGATCTTTGCGGCTACAGTACATCGGATCGCCACAACCTGAGGTCTCATCGCATGAAACATTACCAGAAAGGGGAGGGCTGTGAGAAATGTGGAGGTGTGTGCCGTTGTAATCAGCTGCCGATGGGGGGAAAGAAGAAGAAGAAGATTTCTGGCAGTCTCGAGGATACTGCCGCCAACAGTATTTCTGGCACCCTGAGCAACATGAAGGAGCTGGAGTGCCCTTACCCGCAATGTGTCTATCGCACGAAAATTGAGTACATGATGTCCAACCACATGCTGCGACATCAAGGCATGGGAGACCAGAACATCCCCAATGCTAATACCCACAATGCTGCCGGTACCACCAACACCGCCGTCAGAAGCGGGCCCAACAATGTCAACAACAATTCATCCACCGGAGCTGTGAATGCCGTGACAGGTGGTAGCGGCAACAACAGCAACACCACCAACAACAGCAACAATAGCAACGTTGGCGGGAACTTCCAAACTAGTGTCCACAACAACAATGCGGCCGATGGGGCTAAGAGCTCGCAGCATCGCGGCCAGGGCCTTCTGGCTCCGAGCAACAACAACAGCAGTAACAAAGGCCAGTACGCCAGCGCTGCCACGGCTAATGCTTCGTCGCCGGCATCCTCATCGGTGTCCCCCTCAGCCACCATCACCCAGTCTTCCTCCTTGGCCTCCAATCAAAACATCCCCCCAACCCTCATCTCCTCGGCCAACCAGATGCCGTTAGAGTGGAAGAATATTGCCCAGCCTGCCCCGCCCACCGTTTTCAGCCCGCCCGCCCACTTCTCCCCGCTGGTCCACCACCAACAGGGTCACCTACAGCCGCAGGCCATGAACACGACAGCCTTGTCATCGTGGGCCAGTCCCCTGTCACCGACAGCCGTACCGCCGGGGTTGCTGAGTAACCGGGTGAGCGTGGCCATGGCGGGACAGAACATGGTGGCGCGGCCCATGCCCGTTTTTCCCAACATGCCGAACTGATTGTTGTGGAGACTTGATAATCGGGAACCCACGTGAAATAGGACTCAGGGGCGTATGTCAAAGTGTAGAGGTATTGACACGTTCATTCGTGTAGTGTTGTTGTTTTTCATTATGGGAATTAAGATTTTCGTTTTGTTTTTGAAGAAAATTGCTTGTTATTCCAAGTTCAAAAGGAAAAAAAATAACCCTGAAAGAGAGAGAGAGTCTAGTAATATTAATATGGTATTTCAAGTCATATTATATAATTATCAAGCTAGCAATGAATTTGTCGAGATAATGGAGTCAAATAACAAGACGTGAGGGAAGAAATTGTTTTGATTTATGGAGGAATCAAAAGTAAATATTTATACGAATTTAATTATTGTATTATAAGTTATTCATGGGCTTATGCCTCTTTACATGAAGAATTTTATTCTTTATGGTGTTGTTTTGATTTGGAAAATTTAAGAAAAGTATGATTAATAGTATTATTTGGAATGCACCTTTTATGTATGCACATATATATGAAATCTGTAAAAAATAATTACAGTATTTTCAGTAAAGTAGGGAATACAGGTGGCATTTTTGTCTTTGAGCTTCCTGCTGTAAAGGGGAGGCTAATGAGAAATCAGCTTCATTTCTCATGAACAGATTCCACTCATTCATCTCCTCTGTTAAGTCGGCTCTTTGTTGGCTCTTTGTACTTACTTAACGTCATTTATCTTAGATACAAAGGTAGCATTTATGGCTATCCCGCGTGTGAAGGTTTGTCGTTTATGAAATCCCTTTTTTTCAGTACAGTGGTCTCTGATATGCACCCCCAAAACCTTGGGGAATTGAGTTTTTCAGGTTTTTATCGCCTCCTTTGTCCTGTGGTAGGCATGATTAATGGAGACAGATGATAAACTAAGACATCCCATGTACATGTTAAAGAAGCCTCAGGTTGTTAAATAAAAAAAGTAGGCCATATTGACTGCCATCATGGAAAAATTAAATTCCTTCTAAAAATCATTTCAGATTCATTGACCCCTTCAACGTTTTGAATCTGAGACTTATTGACCAGTTCATTACTCTGAATCCAAGTTGTAGAAGCAAAGATCAGAGAGGAAGGGAGTGTGGCTTGTCATCCATACTTAGACAATATTACTGGATCATCAATATTGATGCAAAAGCCTTCCTAAGAGGGAAATGGGCGCTAAATTGAGGGGGAATTAGAGAGGGATAGTCGATTGAAAGGAAAAAAAGAAATTTACCAGTACACAAAAAGTGGATAATGATAGGGGGTGGAACGTTAAGATGACGTTGGACGACGTTGGGTGGAGACCATTGCACTATTATTCTAAGTTTAAGTACTTTATTGTGTACTTTTTGAATTTAAACAGTTTTTTTATGAGTTTGGGTAAGGGGAGGGAGAAAGGCATTAGATGTTACTCTATTATTACCTAAAAAACCCCCAACCATATCACTTTTTCTTTACTTGGTGATTTTGTTTGTGATGGAATTGGTGATTGGTTGAAAATAAAAATAATTTGACTTCACCAGCACTTTACATATAATATATGCAGTTCGTCCTTTGAGTTTGAAGATGATCATGGCATCAGTTGCTTGTAAACCTATTTTGATGAGTCTGGAGATAACTTGTAAGGCCAATCTGGGCAAGGAAGCCTCTCCCACATGCTAGGCAGAAGAGGGTCGGGGCTTTGTTGCTGTTACTGTGGTCTCTGACCGTACACATCTGGCGTTTCTGCTCTGCATGCAGGAGACGGTTTTCTTCTGATGTTTTGGCACCTGTCGTGATAGCAGTGCACCAGGAATGGCGGTTGGCAGCTAGCATCTCCCAGGACTCTAAGATTGAAAAGCCTTGGAAAGGGGCTTTAAGGGTGTCCTTATTGTGTTTCTTTTGGCCCCCCGGCTTTACATCTGCCTTCAACAAGTTCCGGAATTCCCCATACAGCAAGTGTTTGGGGGTGCGATTGTCTGGCATGCGAATTTACTTGGCCAGCTCATCTGAAGTGGGCCTTGGGTATGATGGTGATGATGCTGAGGATGCCTTCCTGTTTCAGGACTTCCGTATCCGGAACTTTGTCCTGCCAGCGGATTTTGAGGAGGCTGCGGAGACAACAAACGTGGAAGTTATTGATCTGCGGCTCATGCCGTCTCTAGGCTGTCCATGTTTCACAGCCATAGAGCAAGACAGTGAGGACAAAGTGGCAAATTTTAACCTAAGTTTGTTGGTTTCCTTTTTATTGCATCATTTTCTTCTTACTGTATGGTATTTTGTTTTGTTATTCAGTTTTTCTCGGTTCGAGAGAGCATAGATAGGTAAAATGCTTCCATAATAACCCCTCTCATTTCATGCAGATCTGATTGTTTTTGTTTTTCGTCTTGCCATGCATTTTGAATATATAATATTAAAATTATATCCTTGTTACATAATTTAAATGTAAAATCTACTTCAATTCTTTGTAATAATATGTTCTGGTTTTCTCTTATATTACAATGATTTTATTCCAACAGTTTAAAGGTCCACTGTAAAAGAGTTTTGAAACGGTACATATATATATGTATATATATTAATATGTTTCATTGACCGAATGTCCCGTATATTTTTTGTAATCAAACAATCAAACATTGTAGATTAAGAATCACAAAAGTTTTTGAGAATATATGATACTTTTTGCTTCTCGATGCATTCTCATTATATCCATTTACTTTTCTGTTAATGAATTTATAAATGTTCATTATCAGGAGAAAATTAAAAGTAACATGCATTTATATCTTTGTATTCTACTTATTGAATCTCATTTTTTACAGGAATATTAAAACAAATATGTAAATGTATTACACTGCACATGAAAATGTGTGAATGAGGAAAGCCCTCCCCACCATTCGGATAATAAAGCTGCCCATATGATTTATAATGTTAAGATGAATATCAGGCAAAGTAGACCTGCAACTTTCGACGAGTTCGAGTTTTGGGCAGACGGTATCGCAAACTATTATTGCGGTGTTTTCAAATACCTCTACACTTCCTAACAGATCCCTGCTTTTGTCAAAGAACGATGCATTATGTGACAAGCTTACAGATGTTAAAGTTGAAGTGGCAAATTTCATTCAGTCTTTGGATGTTGGCATAGCTGCATAACTTTCTTGTTGTTTTATGGGTCCATTAACAGTGAGGGTTTTTTTTTTTGTTTGTTTTGGTTTTTTTCTATATGAATTTGTCTACAAATGAACTCTTGTGTATAGATCTAGCGGAATGGTATTTTTTCTCTAAAAATTTAATTCTCTTTTAAAAATTGATGAGAATTTTATGTTTAAAGTACATAAAATATATATATATGCACACATATATATGTTGTATATATTATAAATATGTTGTTTCATGTAATATAAGAAAATCATATATGGCTATGCTTGCATGTTGTTGTTTGCATCCAAAACGTGTACATATTACTGCTTTAAAATTATGTTTGCCTGTGGAATGGCACTTCAAAGTGGATCTGATAATCAGAAAGCCATGATTATGTTTACGGGATCTTATTAATTAAAGTGATATATTATTGTATATTTTTGGGGGTGGTATGTATATATTATATAATTCACCTTTAATGATTTTTTTTTATCGCGAGAAACCAAGAACAATCATTTTGTTTATATTGATTACGATTTACGTCCGATTGTTACATCCTTAAGTAAAAGATTTCCATCATTCCTTTTTTTTTTTAATCTTTTCTCACTTTCCTAGTGCTTTGAAAGGTTTTCTTCATATAATCTTTATTAGAAATATAAGTCGCATAAATTATGACATCTTAGAAGTTCAAACTGAAGTTTTTTATTATCAATGTTACTGGCCTAATCAATAAAAGTTAATACATGCTTATGAAATATTTTATTCATGCGGATATTGTATTGGCTACGCATTTAATCAACTGATACAGCTAGTAGCTGTGTACCAAGTTTTCAAGACTTTTGCACAAATTATTTTCATGAGTTACTTCCCATTGACAGAGTATGATAGGGGTATATATATATATATATATGGGTCTGAAAGTCTTGTCATACACTTTCACAGTATTGTGGATATAAGGCAAGCAGTAAAACATCCAATCCCTGTTTTATTCAATATTTTTTTCTTTTTTCTTTCTTTTTTTATTTTTTTTATTTTTACATGTAATCAAAACAGCAAATGTTGAAATCTAAACACATGCCAAAAACTAGTCCACAGGAAATTGCTGGCTCAACAGTGTGCTGAGGCAAATTATAAGGTAAAGACTTTTTCAAAACGACAGAAATATAGCAATGATAGTTGTTGAATTGTTTTTAATGCAAGAGATGAAATGTAAATGTGTTACCTTAGGCTTCCATTTGATTTCTCGCAAAAGTTCTTTTCAAATGTTTTAAGTTATAATTATGGGGATCTGAATCTAAATTTATATGTTGCTAGCATCCATTATATACTGCCTTTGGTGTGATGGTTGGGGCTCGTATTAAGTAATGTTAGAAGCATTGTAAATATGTGGAATTGAGATAAATAGAAGGAATAAGGCTCATGCAATCGTATGAAAAAACAACAACAACCCAAACAACAACCCCTAAGCAGACTGCTCCTCAATGTGAAATTATTCGAATTAAACTAGTCAGTTTGATTAGGTGGGACATGACTTACAAAAAATGTTTTGATTTATGTTTTATACACGTAATTTTATATATAAAGCTGTTATAATCTGTTTCGGTTTTTTGTTTTGTATTTTTCAAAGGTTTTATTTTGTCCTCATCTACTGCCATAATGGATCTTTTTGCTCTAACTTTTTTTTTTCTTTTTTATGTGGACAGCTGTTCCCAAATACCAATGCTTCTGTTGCTTCTTTGTAAATAATGAAAAGTCCAAATATGTA
>JBCJKE010137505.1:0-10719 GCA_039654525.1 Melibe bucephala
GATCTAGAAATTATCTGAAATTACGTATTTTGTGGAGGCATCACAGGGTGGTGACCTTTTGACAATGGCTCATATATTTATAACACATTTTTCCAAATCAGCCAATTTTAAATTTTGTCTTTAAATGTATCAGAACTAAAGTAAACTTTTGTAAATTATTTTATCTGACAATATTATCCGCAAATAAGATGTTTCAGTTGTTTGCCAAAAATAAAGTACGCTATTGCGAAGTTATAGATCTTGAAAAGTCATTTAATAGAAAGTAGAGATACAAGTCCTTGTATTTGAACCTAAACCTGGGACTCGGGACCATTTGAGCTCTCTGTTCCTCATTCCCATTTGGAATTTAGAACACGCAATGTTTCTGATGCTAGTCTAGGATACATCAGGAAGGATAATTTTGTATGTTTGCCAGAAATTAAAGGTTGCCGTTTCAGAGGTATTATTTTTGAAGGGTCATTCATTAAGTACTGTTCGTTATCTGCTTTAAGTGGCAATATCTCAAAATTTTGAAATAAAAAGGCATTGTAATTTTACATTTCATTTAAAAGACTTGAATCTATAACAGGGGTATTTACTTGTCTTCAAAAAATAGCAGCTCTGCCTTTACAGAGTCGTAGTCCTTGAAAAGTCATCAGTTTAAACATAGACAGACTCTACTCCATTATCATATATAAATACTGTACATCAACTGGATCTCACCCCTCAACCTCTCCATCCCTCTCCCCCAGGTGTCAAATGATGACATATGTAGTTCTTTTAAAACTAGATTGTCTCAGCAGATTGCAAGCTCAAACCGCTTAGACATTTTACCCCCCAGCAGGCCTTCTCATTCCAGCAACTCTCAACTCTCTGGAGAACATACAGCAGAGCTGCCTGTTAGGCGCATCATGCTAACATACTGACAAGATCTTCCACTGCCTATAGCCGGGTACTCATTCACACCTGAGTCCTGGAGGTAAGCGGAGTAAAGTGTCTTACCTAAGGACACAAGGCCAATGAACGGTGTTTTTTGAGAGCGGACACCCAAGCCATCACCCATCTGAACAGTGACCTCGCTCAACGATGCTTGACTCAACTCATTGTCGAGTTGTGCTCACCGCTGAGCGACCTATTAGTTTAAGTATTAGCATATTATATAGTCAGCAGATGTGATTGACATAATCCCACACCACTAACCCCCGCCATTTTACCCTTCCTTCTGCCGCTTGTGTGTTTGTGTGTGTGGAGGGGGGAGGGGGGTTATAATGGTACCTAGTTCTAATTTTAGAATCTTCTCGGGGTAATATTTTACTTGTTTGCCAAAAATCAAGCGTCATCATCACAGGCTTAATGCCCTGGAAAGATCATAAAGTGCTAATTAATACATGATCCACTGCAGAGATCATTATCTCACAACTTGTAAAAGGGAAATCATATATTTGTAATAATCAGATCCATGATCCATGATATTTTACATTTTGTTTGGTTTTCTAATCGCCATTATAGAGTTATTGCCATTGGAATCTCTTGGATGCGAATTTATTATTGGCACTTTTCTTTGAGCCATTAAAATGTTTATATAAAATATATATAAACTGAAGTGTTTTTTTTTTCAAATAAAAGGGGTAGTGACTTTTTACTTGCAGACATATCAGGAATTACCCTTACTGTAGTTTCAGAATAAGGGCAGTATAACAGAATGCAAATGTCTCCACTAGAAAGACAAAACAAAACAGTAAATTTTGGGTTTAAACCCTTCTTCAGGCAGCAATAAATAACAATAAAAACAATAATTGTAACAATTAAGGGACAGAGTAAGGGACATTCGAAAGCATTTAGCGCAAATATGTAAAAAAAAGAAAAAAAGATTTTAAAGGAAAAAGTTTGTGATTTAGCATTTTTGCCTTATTTACAATCACCAGGGAGTCATATCTTGCAAAAAATAAAATGTTGCCATCACGGAGTCATATCATACAACTTGATACATGCTCATGTTTATATATTACAAATACTATGAGATGTGATTATGAAATCTGTTTTGTATAGCATACAAATGAAATATAATTGTAAACGTATGTATATTATGTATGTTTTATATACATAATATATCTTCTTCTTCAAGTACCAGATCTGATACAGACATCAATGATCATGGCATGCCATTTACTTCTATCATCAGTCAATCTCAAAAAGCTCATACATGTATTTACATCTATTACTCATATCATAGTTTTATTAGTTTTAATAGTCATCCAGTAATTTAAGCTCTGTAAGTATGTTAATCTTTGTCGACCTCGGCTCCCTTTACCATCAATTTTTTCTAGAGTGTTCAAGATCTTGTTTTCTATTTATATGGCCTAAAAACTTTAGCTGTCTTTTCCTGATTGTCTTCATTAAAGCTCTCTCTACTCCAGCTTCTTCTAGTACTGCTTTATTACTTTTCTTATCTTGCCCTGAGATTCATAACATTCTCCTTACAAACCACATTTCTGTTGCTTCCAACCTTTTTCCAATACTTGTTGATATATTCCAACACTCACAGCCATATAGCAGTTTTGATCACACATGCGGTTTTAAACTTCTATATAATATTTTGTTTCCAGTGAGACATTTCTATTTTTTAAGAAAGGGCTCATTTTTCTTAAACTGTCTTTTGCAATTGCAATTCTTCTTTTAATTTCTGTATCGCACTTTCCAACTGATGTGATTATGTGTGTCCTAGATATTTAAAACTTTCTGTTATCTTAACATTTAAAAGAAGCCCTTTATGTGCACTTTCAGTGTCTACAACATTAAGAGTATTTTGGACATCTTTTTCAGAAGTTGCGAGAAGAGCTGTATCATCTGCATATCTAATGTTCTTAATATTTTCTCCATTTACTTTGATGCCTGGTTTATCTTTTAAATTTCTGAGGATTGTTTCACTATATACATTAAAGAGATCGGGTGACACAACATAGCCTTGTCTCACTCCTCTTTTTATCATTTTTGATTCACTATGTTCTCCTTCAATTCTAACAGCTGCACTTTGGTCCCAGTACAGGTTCCTTATAACCCTTAAGTCTTTCCCATCTATGTCTAATTTGTTTAGAATATTAAAAAGTTCCTCATGTCTTAATTTATCAAAAGCCTTAGAATAATAAAAAAAACATATATATTTATAAATCTGTTTGAACTTGAATACATCTTTCCATTAACATTGATAGGGTAAAAATAGCATTTCATGTACCTTTGTCTGGAACGAAGCCAAATTGAGTTCTTGAAATCTCAGATCTTAAACATTTCCTCAATCTTCTCATTAATATTCTAAGCAATAATTTTGTAACGTGACTCATGAGACTAATTGTTCTGTGAAGCTCTTATGACTTGAGTTGTCCCATAGCTCTATCAAGATCTTCATAAAGGTTATCCATTTCTTCTTCTGTGCTCAGTGCCACACTGAACTACAACAACTATGTCGCAAAAGTAAAAATAAACTCATTAAATCATTAAGAACACTGACAATTAACTTTCAAAGCTTATCAGTGAAAAAATTTGAATCAATGCAAATAATGATTAGAACACACCATTATCATAGTCATAGGCACTGAGACATGGTTAACACTGGGCATAGTTTGGTGGAGATTTTCAACTTGCCCGACTGGGAAAAAGAACGTGTAATCAATTGTTATACCATTGTTAAATATAGATATATCCTCTGACATTGGAGGCGATGTTGTAACAAATAAGTATGATGCTGTAATTATTTTGTTCCTTCATATACTATGTGCATTTTACATCTACTTGTGTTTGAATTAAATATGTATATGTGTTTTGTATGCATATGAATATGCTTACTGACCATCACATTGTCATTATTTCTTTGGCAAGAGATAATTTAATAAAATTTAATTCATTTAAATTTCTCTGTTTAGATTGTATTAGTGGTACCAGCGATATAATCATCTTGAAATAATGACAAAAATTGAACGTTTATTATATTATTTCTTGATCAAGAAATGACTGTGAGGATTAGTAAGCATACTCAAATGATGCAAATTATTGTATGCACATGAGTAATTTTACACTAATCATCACATTTTCATTTGACTGTCAAGAGATGTCACATTTTATCTTTTGTCATTATTTTAATATTATTGAAATTATTGTGAAATTATTGTGTCTGTACTACTAATACAATCTAAACAGAGAAATTAAACGGGAGGGAGGACTTGTCAATATCTCAAAAATATGGTTTCTTTGTTCAAGATGTATGCTCCTCTCTATCATAAAAAAGGAATATGATTGTCGCTACTATGACGGTCAGAGAGGCAGCTTTTTTCTGTAAAGAGAGTTTGTACATTATTACCAAACACTGGTACACCATTCAGAATTTGGAATGTTTTGCTTTTGTTACCTTTTCTTGTTTTTTCTTTCTTCAGCCACTACATCTGAATCATTCATGCTAGCATCTTCAGCATGTGAGACAGCCCAACTGTTCCAAACTGGTGATTTTACTAAGGCTTCAACACATCATCATATAGTCAGTGATAATGTGTCAAAACATATGTCAAGGATGAACTCTCCAACTACTACCTCAGTAAGATTGATTTGATGTAATGTTTTGTACTTGTAGAAGATAGTCACAAACCTTAGTCTAGTCACTTTCATACTTTATTATGACTTTATATAACTTATGTATCACACTTGGACCATTACAAATCACACATTTCAGAAGAATGAAGTATATATCACTTCATGTGAGTATATCAAAGAACCTACGTTTTAATGTATACATAATATACAGTTGTAGTAAAGGTGTCTAGTACACTGCTAAAATTTGACATGCGCTTCAGACATATTTTACATGTTACAACTTTAACTTTTAATTAAGCCTGTGGTCCCTATTGGGGCATAGGCCATCAACAGACGTTCTCCAATGCACCCGTTTCTGTGCTAGCGTCTCTATGCTCTTGCAGGTCTGTCCCATCTGTCTCAAGGTCTCTTTGCCGCCTATTTCTCAACCTACCTCTTCTTTTCCCCGGTGGATTCCAGGTTACAGTCTGGCAAGTGTTTGTTGGAAATCTATGCAAGGTGTGGCCAATCCATCTTCATCTTCTCTTTCTGATGTCGTCCTCCACTGGCTTTTGGTTTGTTCTCTGCCAAAGGTCTAAATTATTGATGGTATCTGGCCAGTGAATTTTTAGGATTTTGCACAGACAGGTGTTGATGAATGTCTGGATCCTCTTAATGGTGGTCGTTGTTGTCTTCCAGGTATCAGAACCATATATTAGGACCTCTTTTACATTTGAATTGAATGTGTGGAATTTTGTATGGTTTTGTCATTGCCTTTCTGATTCGAGCCTCCACATTCGTATCTGTCACTCCTTGTTGGATGATGACACCACCAAGATAATTTAAAGTTTACGCCTCTTCCGGATCAAATGCATTGAGTTTTATTGGTTCCATGCCGGCTGTGTTTACTTTCAGCACCTGGGTCTTCTGTGGGTGAATGTCAAGGCCTAATCCAGATGAAATTTTTGCCAGTCTTGAGGTTTTATTTTGCATCTGCTCCTGGCTGTGAGAAAGCAAAGCGAGGTCAGTGGTGAAGTCTAGGTCTTCCAGTTGAGTCCTTAGTGTCCACTGGATACCATTTCTCTCTGTATCTGTCACTTCTATCATGATAAAGTCAATGGAAAGCAAAAACAGAAAGGATGAAAGGAGGCAACCCTGTTGCAAACTTTTCTTCTTCAAAGAGTCTTGTCTTGTCAGTCTTCTCCATGTAGTTTTCAGCATGTCACTCTTCATACGATTTCTCAATCAATTTTGACAGCTTTGAAGTTTGAAGGAATTCCATAGAGTCTGGGTAGTAACCAAAGAGTTTTGCAATGTATACTATCAAATGCTTTGCGATAGTCAACAAAGTTTACGCATATAGGGGATTTCCATTCTAATGAGTGCACAAGTTTGATTCTGAGAGTGGCAATCTGATCATGGCTTTTGATATGGCACTTTAAATGGCTATTTAGTTAGCAATAGGCCGATACAGGTAGGTAAGGCCTGCAACTATGAGTCATCTGATGCCGCCGCCTCTAGGTAATTATTTTGATAGATGACGCTCCCCTTGTCAGCGGTGTGCAGGTTTAATAACCTTAAAATCTTAACCTTAAAAACTTATAATCTTAAAATTGGGTATTAGAATTGTTGGCTTTGGAGATAAATAATGTAAAGTGGAATTTCATTGAAATCCTGTTACTAAGCCTGCGCACTGCTGACAAGGGGAGCGTCATCTGTCAAAATAATTACCTAGAGGGGGCAACAACAGATGACTCGTAGTTGCAGGAGTTCCTAGTTCCTTACCTACCTGTATCAGCCTATTGCTAACTAAATAGCCGTTTAAAGAGCCATATCAAAAGCCACGATCAGATTGCCATTCTCAGAATCATGCTATTTAACTTAATTTAAGGTTGTTGCTATTTGTACAGTGAATTTTCCTCATCATAGAAAGTCAAGGCCTGTGTCCTCTTGGCTGATACACGAGAAGAAAAACATTTTTTTTCTACTCTCGAAGATGAATTGTCTAACATTGAGTTTAACGCCCCTAGCTCACCTCCATTTTGTTCAAAATAGGACATCTCTAATCATACAAAATTACACCATTAACGTACCACAGTCACTCCACTGTCAAGAATCATTGCCATAAATACCTCACGGTAACCGTTCACTAAAGCTTACTTCGTTTATCCCCTCCTATCCCCCTTCCCGCGAGGAAACATAAAGAATGCACTTATAAAACAAATCAAGGTAATGTAATGAATTGTTTTATAAAACAAATCAAGGTAGTATAATGAATGCACTTATCAACAAATCAGGGTAGACTTGTCATTGACTGTAAGGAACATTCACATATAAATATCACACAGAAAACCAATAGCATCAGATAACTTTGCACATACATGTATTCAGTTTTCAGACATCTATCACTCAATACATGAGCTTTTACAGAAGAAAGTAAAACAACGGAAATTAACACACACCATCACGCTCTCCCAAGAAGGCTTCTGTTTGTGACCATATATAAACTCAGAACGACTTACAGTCCATACACACTCCTTGTTGCGAAGACAAACTGTGCCAGCTATAAATGTCCACTACAGCATCTGACAGAAATAGCGAAAAAATAATGATTTGTTAACTGGTTGAAGGACAAAGGCAAGACTGCTTTATTCAATTGATTCGAACAGAAGATTGTGTGCTGTACTCAGTACGTTGACACAGACTTCACAAAGTTATTCATAGTATACTTAGTACGTTGACACAGACTTCACAAAGTTATTCATAGTATACTTAGTACGTTGACACAGACTTCACAAAGTTATTCATAACATACAACCACTCACCCTCCTCTACTGGCAATCCTGGCATTCAAGATTGGATAACATATCTCTCCAAGACCTTGCAAAAATACAATTTCATGAGTTTCAAATTTGTTTTCATGGCTATCAGTTCATCCAGATTTCATAAAAATCGTAGGAGGGGATCTTGTTTAATTTCTTATTTTAAAATGTGTTAAAAGCGTTTGCTGAATTTTAGTGGCATTCTTGACACCTTAACTTCTGTATACATGTAATATTTTTACACCAAAATGTAGGTTCTTTCATGTAGGTTCCCATGAAGTGCAATAGTAATGCATGTATACCGTACTTCATACTTTTGAAATACGTATTTTGTAAATACCTAGTGTAATAGATAAGTTGCCACGATTATTTATTTACGGAGGAAAAGAAAATCAAGCGCGACAGTCAGGCCAACCAAGCCGGGGAATTCCTATAACCGCAGGTACATGTGGTTGACCTCACAGTGACCCCAGATAACAGTGAGCAGGGCGCTAGCTTAAAGGGAACTAGATTGCCACCTGTTAACAGCTGCGTGATCTGCACACAACCGGTTTTGTCTAAAATCTGCCTGATTGTCACTCAACTTTGTATCAACAGCGTCTTTCATTCTCCGCAGAAGGATCCTGTTGAAAATCTTTCTAGGTATGAAGTGAAGAGTAATGCCTCTATAGTTGTTGCAGTAGCTTAGGTCGCCTTTCTTTGGCAATTTGAGGATGTGACCTTCTTTTCAGTGTGTTGGCACTTCTTCTTTTTCCCAAATCTTCTTAAATGAGGCAGCAGTATCCCCACAGTTGCGTTAACATAAGCCTTGAGAGCTTCTGTTGGGATTCCGTCCTGTCACGTAGCTTTATCGTTCTTCATGAGCATGAGCAATGTCATCTTTAGATGGACTCTCACAATTTATATATCTCTGCTCCTTGTATGGTGGAAGGGTTGGCTAGTCCAGACTATTACATTGTCTTTTATCATTACATGTACATTGTACTATTAATCCGGTCTGGTGCCTGCAGCAATCACTAGTGTAGCTTGCTGGGCCTAGGTCTAGGCACGGAGTTGCTAACATCTAGTCATCCATTTTTTTTCTTCTTCTTAATTTCAATGATCTGGACAACAAGTTTTGATCAGTACATGCGAAGCGTTTTGATTTCCTATTTTTTCATTACAGCAGTCCTTGCTCCAAAGAAAAAAAATCAACTTAAATGAAGATTAAATCATGCGAGTTCATCTTAAGTTAGTTGGAATCTTTTTCAACTTGAGTTTCATTCTGGCTTTCAGAAGTTAATGATATGTTGTCACTTCTGCACCCCTCTTTACACGTATATCTTGAAGAGATCTGTACTTTTTGGAGATGCATATATGATCAATTTGGTTTTCCGTTGTATGATCTGGTGACACCCAGGTTGCCTTGTGTATTCTCTTATGTGGGAAGATGCTGCCTCTGATGACCAGATTGTTTATTCTATAGATGTCTACCAATTTCTCACCATTTTCATTTATCTTTTCTCCCCTAAGGCATGTCGGCCCATTATTTCCTCATAGTCTTGGTTATTGTTTTCTGTCTTTGAGTTAAATTAAAGTCTCCCATCAACATGTGTACCATCTGTAGGCATTGAGTAGAAAACATCTTTGTCTTCTTCGTATTCATTAGTTGGTGCATAGCATTGTACAACATTCATGCAGATATTTTTCTTTGTTGTTTGAAAGTTTACTGTTATCATTCTTGATCCATGTGCTTTCCATCCAATTTGTGCACTCTTGGCTTCTTTTGACAACATGATGCTTACTCCCTTGGTGTGTGCTGCTTTTTCATCCTCATGTCCGGAGTAGAGTAAGACTTCTCCCGTAGCCAATCTTGTTTGTCCAGCCTGCAGCTATCTCATCTCACTTATTCTAAGCAGTGTGATGTTATTGTCATTGTTATTTTATAGTTTCGCATCTCGACTGCCGCTTGGTGCAGCTTTCCCTGCTTCATACATGGTTCTGACATTCCATGCACCAATGGTGATTGTTGTTCTGGTTGACAGAGGACTGGTAGGTGCTGAAGCGTCCTTTCGGCCATGCACGCCATGATTTCTGCTGCTGCAGATCCTCCCTCTCCCAGGACTAGTTAATGTTTTTGGTGTTTGTTGATGTTCCTGTAGCTATCAATTTTTCTAGGATAGAGTTGCTGACCCTAAGCCCAACCCCCAGACTTTGAGGATCAGGATTGATTTTGGAAGATTCATTCCTAGACTGGTTGCTTTCCTTAGCTTTTGAGTCCAATCTAGCCCTGTTGTATTTGTGTAAAGTTCCTTCTCCTAGATAAATTGCATGCCAAGGCTGAGTGAGTTTTGTCTGCTCCGGTTTGAATTATGAGTTTTTATCTGCTAGTGCTAGGCAACTTTTTAAACGTGTGCTGCCAATCTGACCATTGTTGGTGGTTATCGGGATGTGCCCACATGTTAATGTTGCACAACGCACCTACATAAGCAGTGGTTCCTCCTTGTCAGAGCTCCATCTACAACTCATAACCGTCAGGTCAGAGCACCCAGCTTTCATCGCGTACATATAACAGAGGCGCAACCTTGCAGTTCATTTTCATCTTTCTTTTTTCTCTAGTTTTATTATTGGTAAATAAAGCAAATATTCATGGCACAGTGGTTATCATCCTGTAAATTATACCTTCCAAATCTTTGCCGGTTGTTTTGAACTTCTGATGTGTTGATCTTTTTTCTACTCCCCCAACAAGATCAACGTAAGTAGCCAACTGTCTCTCTCTTCAAGTACAAAGTACCAGGTTTGATACAGACATCAGTGATCATGTCACACCATTTACTTCTATCCTCAGACAATCTCAAAAAGCTCATATAGTTTTTATTACCGGTACTCTTAGTTTTTTAGTCATCCAGTAATTTAAATTCTGTAAATATGTTATTCCTTGTCTAGCTCGACTCTTTATTCCTTCAATTTCTCCACTAAGGACTAGATGTTCAAGATCTTGATGTCTATTTATATGGCCGAAAAACTTTTGCTGTCTTTTTTTCTGATTGTCTTCATTAATTATCTCTCTACTCCTGCATACTCGCCAACAAGTCATTAATATATATCGTCGCTGTAATTGCAAAACCGGCTACATGCAGATCGACAAATTTTACAGGAGAGACAAAAAACTAATTTTCTTCAATACGGGCGGTTTTAAGTTCATTTTTTCTTCTTGAATAGTCAACTAAAATGCTCTTGAGTAGGCTACAAGTGGATTTAATAAAAAAAGAAGTAAATATTAAGCCACAAACGTAGAAAGCCGGTTAGTGAATGACAAGGAAACTGCAGATGGACGGGAAAATGCAGGTGTCTGTTGCGTGCTTGACACGCCAACGCACAG
>JBCJKE010137616.1:6817-17787 GCA_039654525.1 Melibe bucephala
GGGAAAAAAAAAAAAAAAAAAAAAGAAAAAAAAAAACACCCCCCCCCCCCCCAAAAAAAAACAAAAAACAACCCCAAAAAACAACAAACAAACAAACCAAAAAACAAAAAAATCCTTGAATCCAGGGAGGATAATCATCCCTGTCATAAGTTTACATCAAGACAAACCTTTATGTGTCACTGTCAAGAGGTGATAATGTTGTATCTAATCTGATTCAATCTTTTTTCCCCTTTACCTTTCACAGACAGTACTCTCACCTTTTCAATGTGTGTCTGCATCTCAAATGGAGTGTCAAACTGTTTGAAGCAATGCTTGCACTGGGTCAGGTCGCTGATGTCCAAATTCACCTGGCGATCTGAGTCAATGTGACCTTGAACATGAAGCATGGCGGCCACATTGTTGTAAAGCATCTTGTTACAATACCAACACTGGCAGAATAAACAGAACGTATAATGATAACTTCTAAATTTCTTTCTTTTGCAAGACAGATAAGATGTGAATTTAACAGATGGCATTGCCGGGATGGCTGTAGGCCATAGACCTTTATTATGGCTCAGAAGATGTTCAAATGCTGGAAATAAGTATTTATCTGAAAGAATACCCATCCAATCAATTTCTTTTGTCATTGTTACAATATTCTCACATGCTTTTGATAATAATACCCAAAATTATAATACTGCTGTCCATCTGAATTCCCTCACAGATGGTCATTAACTACATAAATTGTACCACATATTGTATCATAAATTGAAAAAAAAAATTTATATCATTAAAAGAAACATTAATAGTTCATTTCATTCCAATACAATGTAGTAAAATCTGATATTCATTTCATTAATGAGCTCAATCTGTAAGCCATCGTTCTCCCTTCATGTCATTCTTATCTCCCCAAGGAATTTTCAACTTACAGATAAACAACTCCTTACACACTTAAAACAGTACAAGTCCTGCAAGACTCATAGAGTCCTTTGACCCAATAAAAGTTGGACAGAGAAGGAAAATAAAAAAAGTAAAATACCCTTACTCCATGACACAAGGAGAGAGTCTGGATGCATTTCCTTCTATCCTCTTCCTTTTCTTTTGGCTTATCCCGTTAGGGGTCACCATGACGGATCCTTCCTCTCACATCACATCCATCAAATGCTTTTCCTTTCCCTGTCATTGAGCCTATATTCAGCATCCCCACTCTGATCTTTCCTTCTATCCACAGCTGCTGCAGTGAATCCTCTCCTCTTTTCCTTCTCTTCTTTCAGCTTGTCTCAATCAAGTGTTACCACAACACAGTTTTTTCATTAAAGCCATTGAACAATGGATACCACTACTAAGTGTTTTAAGCTGGTTGTCTCTCCTTATCTAACTAGGTGGTTTTGGTTAGGGAATATTATGAAAGATGAAAGGCAGAAAGAACAAAAAGGATGATGCGAATTTTGAATTCTGCCTATACGTCATTCATAGCCCAGTGGACATGAAATATAAATCAATCTGTGTGTAAAAAGAGGTACTTAAATATCTTGACAAACCTTGAATCTGTACTCTCCCTTGGTCTCCTGGTAGGCAGGATTGCCCTCCGTCTTGCCGTAGTAGAACTCATCCAACGGTACCCAGTTACCTGACATGGTGGAAAGAAAGAATCCAAGGGCTTCAGTTTCATTTCCACTAATAAAACTAGCGGGGATATGAGAAGTATGAACAGTATTTTCTTTCTTCTTGTACGAATAAAAAATGACATGAATTTTCAATTTTACTACTACAATTTTAAATGCACCAAAATGAAGGTAAGAAAAAAATTCATTCAACTTGTGAACAAAAGAGATAATCTACGGTTACTCATACTGCTTATATCAGTAACTGTAGGAGAAAATACAGGTGATTAAATTAAAATAACAAACTTTTAGAGAATTCGAAATTGATTACAGAAGAATTCTACTTTTTTGTTAAAAACAAACAAAACCAACAGCACCACCCCACATTAAAAAAATATAATAATAATAACTCCCACCCATCCCCCACCCCTAGACACAGCAAAATAAAAACCACATTAAAAAAAAAGCCAAAAAATAAAACAAATCCAAACCAACGAAATGCTAAAGGAAAGTGCACCATGAGAAGAAATAAAAAGATACAAATTTATCAGATGTACAGACTCACTACTTTGAATTCACACAGAAATAATTAAATCCTTCCTGATTTGTGATGGCTGACAAATCTAATAAAGAAGGGGAAAACGTGAAAGGAAAAAAGCAAGTCCAGCTGATGCAGACCAGACAACTGATAAACTCACCGGAGCCACTGCCTTCAAGTTGAGGATGTTTTCGACTTCGCTTCTTCTGGGTATCATTCTCTGCCTTAGCAAAAGCCTGAGACTGCATCTGAGTCCTGTATGATTCATCAATAAAGAGGATGACGGTAATGGCTGGCACAGTGAGAGGCTTTAAGGATTTGGGGGTCGCATCAGTTTGAAAGTGCTTATACAATAATTGTTATGATCAGGTTGACAAAGGTGTGAAACTACAAATGCCTTAACCCTCTTAACACTGAATTCCTGGACCTTTCAGTCCAGATTCACATATCAAACATTGATTCAGACTATTTTTGTTGTCCAGGATAGTTCCTCATACATCTGGATTACAGGTATATGGCCATTTATTATTTGTCCTGATGAATCAGAAATTCAGATTCAAAGGGTAAACAAAAGGAATGAGTAAAATTTGAAGAAAAAAAAAACCCAAACAAAACTAGTCTATTAAGAAACAATCAGGGAGGGAAGAAGGATCTTCATCATAACATATACAAAATGTAAAGAGAAGTCAGTCCAACGGCAAGTGAATATCAACTTCTCCATAACATTTTACCTCAGTGAAAAATAACATGACATCATTTAATAAAGCTCATGATTTCAGATTAGTCCATACATTTTCTTGATCAAACAATATCATCTAGTGTTTCTTGAAAAAAACAAAGAAACATTGCTATAAGTTTTTTTTTGTTGTTTCTGGGTTTTTCTTTTAGCATTCAAGTTTAATGGCTGGTTTCTTACTACTGGCCTGAGCCAAGGGGATGTTGAGTTGAATTAAGAGTAAATTTAGGAGGAAAATGACAAACCTTAAAGAAGCGAGGGCAGTCGACTGGGCAAATGCTTGAGCTGAGGTAACCGAGGCCGGTTGAATTTTGAGCGCTTTGGATGCAGATACAGGTATCTGTAGCTGTTTGGTCAAGATAGGTGATGTTATCAACGGAGTGGGCATCTTGTCTGGTGTTACACCTGAGATTCCAATACAAAAGCATGAGGAGAGAAAAATGAAGTAAACAAATACGCATTCAAGAAGAAGAAGTAACAATGATAGATGCAGAAAAAAACGTACTATATATAAAACAATACAAGTTCAACCATGACATAACATTGCATTCTCTAGCCCAAAATTATATGAGCAAGTGTTCCAATCCATGAAAATAATTTCCATTTAGAGTTGTCTCAAAGGCACTCCCAAACTAGCTTATTCTTATATTAGTAATAAAATGGGTGAACAAACAAAATGATGTGCTCAACTGAAGCATCAAACACCATTCCTCTTCTTCTTCTCCTTTTCCTTTCGGTTAACGGGTCGCCACAGCAGATACTTTGTTTCCAAGCAGTCCTGCTCCTCTTCACACCAGCTGTCATCATTCATATCTTGCTTAATTCCCTTCAATTACCTTCTTTTCAGTCTTCCCGTTTTCCTCTTACATGGTAGTGACATCTTCAGCTTTTCTCTTACCAATATACTCTTCATCTCTCTTCTGAACAAACTATCTCAATCTAGATTCTCTCATCTTGTCTCCAAACCTGGCTATGTGGGCATTCTCTCTAATGTGCTTTTTTCTGATCTTGTCCAATCTCGTTACACCCATTGAGAGATGTAAGCATTTTCATTTCAACCACCTCCAGCTCCAATTTCAGCCGTTTTGTAAGTGCAACATTCTCAAGGCCATAGATCATTGCTTGGCAGACAACTGTCTTATACACCTTCCCTTTCAGGTTTCTAGGTATCCTTTTATCACACATAATGACTGATACTCTTCTCCTTTCACACCGTCCTGCTCTCACCCTGTTCTTCACTTCGATTCAACAAACACTACTACCCTGGACAGTTGATCTCAAATACTAAAACTCATCATCGTCATAGAATTGTGCCTCTATCCTAATTTAAACTCTTATACTCCGTCATACTCCTACTCATTCCTCTCTTTTCTAGTGCATGTTTGCCACTTCTCTAAAGTCACCTCCATCTCTTCCTGGGACTCACTGCATAGCACAATGTCGAAATAAGAAAGGGCTGTGAACAAATCCTTGAGGTAACCCAAATTTCACCTCAAATCCATCTGTCAATCCCACTATGCATTTGATTTCTATCATACTGTCTTTATACAAACCATAAACTACTATCTTGGTACCCTATCAAAGGTTTTCTCCGGATCAATGAACACAGTGAAACTCCTTTAGACTTACCCAGTATTTCTCTATTAACAATCTCACAGCGAATAAAGCACTATTGGTACTTTTTTCCTGGCATAAATTTGTACTGCTGTTCAGATTTTTTCACTTCTTTTCTCAGACGTGCCTCAACAACACTCCCCCCCATACTTTTATACCATCACTCATTAATGCTATGCCTATGTAATTATTGCATCTACTTTGTTCTTAAAATTCAGGATAAGTCTGCTCCTTCTCCAAGAAACCAAATAATGATCTCTTGCCACACTGATAGAACTATTTACTCTTAATGTTTTGTGGAAATAACAAGAAGATTGAAGGTTAAATAAGACAGAAAATAATATTGTCTTGACTGGGAAAATTATGCAATGTAATATAATATAGCTCCCATTTAACCCCAAAAAGGGTTATCAGCTTTATCTGATGAGCTAAACACCATCAAAAAGATCTAGATCTAAATCTATCTCAGAGATACATGTTAGATTTATTTGGATCTAGATCTGGTGTTTAATGATTCAACAGATTCAACAACCAAAGGCAAAACTTTACAATCATAATCCATTTGTTTCAAGGGGTGGGCTTGGGGGTGTGATATCCTGTTTACTTTTAACATGACCAAAGAGTTCAAAATGGCTCAGTCTTCTGCTTCTCAAATGTATAGTTGATCAAATCAATCCATAGCTAAGTATACATTTCCAACATTCCATTGTGATTCTTACAATAGAGTTTGTAGCAGGACAATGTGATGGAGTATTGAAGTTATTTGTATGGAATTTGAACAAGTTGTGCATAATAGTTTCCGTACACCTTTTGCAAAAGAACATGCTTCAAAGTTCTAAATGGGTGCAGCACTCAATATATAGTCCTTCATTTACTGAGCTGAAAAGAGATATTCATGAATGATAAAGAGTAAAAGAGTAAAGCATATAGTTACCTTTAGGGGAGTTAGCAGGCTTCTTGGCTCCCTGAAAAGAAAAAAAAAAGAAACGCCTATGTATGTATGTATGTATGTATGTATGTATGTATGTATGTATGTGTGTATGTATGTATGTATGTATGTTATGCACTATACAAAAGATATATAAACAAAAGTATATCATATATTGCAACTACAAGGTGCTGTGTTACAAAAGCATTAAAAACAACCATGATGATAATGGTTCACAAATTGTCTCCACACTTTCCGTTCACTAGCCATGGGCACAAGTTTATCCAAAGGGGGCTTTCTCACATGCATGCAGCAGTGATCCTGTTGGTCTGGACTTTACTTTGTGAAGGTAGGTAAAAAGGGCTATATACATGTATAAAAGCGCTCATATATTGATCACCTAAAAATGAAAAAAAAAGAAAAAAAGAAAAAAGAACAAAGACCGAACAATGCCCTGTAGACTATTATGCCATGACACAAACCTGCGTTTGAAAAGGTTGAGTCTGAGTAGGAGGGGTTTCACCCACAAAGATAATGTCTGGTGATGCACGTCCTGACGTCTGATCTTTCGGCTTATTCTGTGGCACGGGTGCTGATTTCGGTTGAGGTACCACATTTGTAGGAATCTTGGGAGATGAAGGTGGAGGTGGATTGAAATTCTTGGGATGAAGTTCTGGTATTTCACTAAATGGATGAGCTGACAAAGAAAAAAGAAAAGAAAAAGGAGTTATATTGGTTATTACATCATTCTATATTCAAGATATCATAAATTTGTATGAAAAAAAAGCAACAACAAAAATGCAAACTAAACAAAAACAAAACATAACTAAACAACAACAAAGAAAACCCCAAAATCCCTAGGAAATATAATCCATAACTTAAGGCAAGAAAAGTAAAAGAAAAGTTATGACTGATTTTTAAAGCATATATTCATTGTTAAAAAATGAAATACATAGAGGAAGAATGTTGGAAAAAATAAGCCTAACTTTTTTAAACTTGATTCAAATGGACAATAAAGACTATAAAATCAAACCAATTTAAATGAAAGAGTGACATCTCTCTCGTATATTACCACTGTAATAATTACATTATATTGTATCATTAAAAGACCAGTTGACTATTACAGTAAAAAGGCTTTATGTAGTCATCAATTTTTCAAAATTAAAAACAGTGAAATATAATGTCTGTAGTCTCAGATTCATATTTTCAAAAGAGTCTTAAATCATTCTTAATAGTAATAATAATAATAATTTATACGAAAAGGTAGCTATCATGAATGTTATTAATTGTAATGCTCAATTTGCTGTTAGAGTTAATATTTTCATATATGATCACTACCATTGCTTTGAAAATGACATGAAACCTTTCAAGAGAATAATAAACCCACTTAAAATTTTTGTTTTCCCGTCTGGCAAAAACACAAGGCGTCCTGAACGTGCTGCTGCAATAAGTTCAAGCGATTTCTTATACTCAGTAGTGGCCTTCTTCGCAGCTTCTATCTGTTTAGGACTGAGTGGTTCATCATGGCACTCCATATGAAGTTCGATGTCAGAGCCATCTTGTTTTTTAGCAGACTTATCATTGGCCTTGCCACGAGCACCACTTCTGTATTGGTATACAGGTGGAGATTGGACTATCTGTAAATAAGCAGAATAAATACTATGGTTTACTATAGAAATAATAGCCTCTCACCTAACAAAAAAACCCAAAAAACAACAAAAAACAAAAACAAAAAAATACTTCAGAGACTTCAAATTTAAGGCTGAGTAAGAGGAAGATACACCTTGTCTATAGGCCTATTATAACATTTCTGTTCACAATACATTATAATTATCACATAACTACCAAGAGCTTAAGTCTGAAAAAGATCTATCCGACTCACTGTCACTCGCAAAAGATTGTGACCAACGAAGGGAATTCACCAACAGGACACGAGAAGCTGCCAAGGCGTCCCAGTCGGTCGACTAAGAAACGAACGGTCTTAAGTCAGCCATTACGTCATATATAATATATACAGTAGTCTCCGCCAAATAACCCGACGCCTTATATAGCTCACTTCGCTTAATAACCCGCTTTGCCGGTGAAACAGATTTTTTTGTCTATTTAAAACACCCCTCTAATAACCCGCTCTCAGATCATAACTTCGCCTAATAACCTGGTACTTTTCACTGGGCGCATATTAAACAACGATGATGAGAATGAGTTTTAAATACAAAACAGCCATCACATTCATAATCCTTTGTAACAAGGCATTTGCGCATCAATGTCCAGACTCTTAAAAGCCCGCTACGGGCAAAGGCAATAATAAAAGAACAGACATTCAAACCAATTATCTCATGGTAGACACACAATCACACCTTGGTCAACTGGTCAACCAAACCACAGCACAGGCCCCGCCCTGCCTTGGTGAACAAAAGAGCACTGCCGTCCTCTCCTGCATAGTGTGGGCCAATAGTCTGGTCATTGGGCAACGCTTAATGAAGCCTCTAGGCATTCCCATACCACCCTTTTATGAAAGATTGTGTCATAGAAGGCCTAGCGGCTAACAAATGGGAGGGACAAAGAGGAACACCCTTAGGTGATCTGTCACTGTAGACCATTGATTGGCCACTTTTGAAGCCAATCATCGTCTAGCTTATCACCGGACACTCCACACAAAGGGTGGTCACTGATTAAACTACATATATATGTACTTTACATTCAATTTTTATGTAATAGTAATAGTAAATATGTACTTTGTTACCCACCTTGCCAATTCGCCTAATAGCCCGCTCCGGCTTTCTTTGTCACCCGAAGAGCAGGTTATTAGGCGGAGACTACTGTATTGGGAAAGAAATCAATGCTGACGACACAAGGTAAGAATGTCCTACTTTTTCAAAACTAATCAGATAATTATGTGACACATAACATATGTAAAGAGATAACTGCTAGAAAAAAAAAAGGATTGATTTCTTCGTTTGGTCATGACAGTGGCCACCTCAGCCGCCGGGTATGGCCGTACGTAAAAATTCTATTTCCCCTGCAACTCTCTCTGCCTCCCCTATCTGTCTCTATCTATTCTATCTCTCACTCTGGCAATTACCCTCTCCACCCCATTCTCTCTATATTATATATATTTCCTCTTCCCCCCCTCTCCCTATTATATTTATTTCTTTTACTCTAATTATCATTGCAATGTAATTCCTCTCTCTTTCTCTGTCTTTCACTCTAACACATCCACATCCAAGATAATTATGTGACACATAACATGTGTAAAGAGATAACTGCTAGAAAAAAAAAAGGATTGATTTCTTCGTTTGGTCATGACAGTGGCCACCTCAGCCGCCGGGTATGGCCGTACGTAAAAATTCTATTTCCCCTGCAACTCTCTCTGCCTCCCCTATCTGTCTCTATCTATTCTATCTCTCACTCTGGCAATTACCCTCTCCACCCCATTCTCTCTATATTATATATATTTCCTCTTCCCCCCCTCTCCCTATTATATTTATTTCTTTTACTCTAATTCTCATTGCAATGCAATTCCTCTCTCTTTCTCTGTCTTTCACTCTAACACATCCACATCCACACACACCCACACAAATGCGCACACACAAGAATGTGCAGCATTTTATCGTTTAAAACAAGCAATTTATCATTTAAAAGATAATATGTATCTATTATAAAGCAGACGCATGTGAATAGTAAATTAAATAGTCTGAGTCGGCTGAACGATCATCAAGCCGCCATTAATATTGCCGCTGTCTGGTCTATTTCGGTCGACCCACGTGAACGGCCCACACAATTCACCTTTTTGTCTAAGATGAAAGTGACATATATAAGTGGGATACGTCACTATGGCATTGTACTGAACTACACTGTAAGACAATAGTGACGTAAGTGGGATATGTCACTATGGCATTGTACTGAACTACAGTGACTGCCATATATTTATATATATTATTTATATATATATATATATTATATATATAATAGGCCTATATATAGATCAGATATATATATATAAATATATATTTATAGATCTATACGTCAAATAACCATTGTCGTAATCTAATGTAACGGTTGCACATTTTCAAAAATGGTCCACATATTCATAAACTATACTGACACTACTCATTACGCTGATCTAGAAAAACTAAAAAAAAAAATTGTCACTATGCTATGGCATTTTGCATGCACCGAAGAATCATAGTGCCAATTGCCGGTGTGTACTGCAGTACAATTAAGCCTGTGGTCCATCCATCCTATAATCTGTATAAGAGTCTAGTATGTTGTGACTTCTATTTAATTTTTTTTAAATAATAAATTACAGTAAAAGAAGTCACAAAGATTGGCGGCCGGGGAAATTATAGACTTTCCTCTGCTTCGATCACCAGCGGCCGGGGAAATAGCATCAAGCTTTATGAAAAGCTGCCACTTTTATTAAGTGAAAGATTACCATTTCTAGATCTATCTTAGATTTAGTAGATCTAGATCTAGATCTCTAGATCTTGGTAGGAAGGGACTTGACTCACCTCTTCCAAAGATTCAGCTTGAGTTTGAGCTCTTTTGCCTCGATTTTGCCTTCTTTGTCTGCCAAGCATGATGCTGGTGGGTGAATGCAAACACAATCACAATGCATCGACTTCAGATACAAAAAGAAAGCAATTACTTATTTCCCATTAAAGCCCTGTGAGATTTATATAAATAACTAGAGTCTACTTTTCCCGAGTCTTGTGCATAATATAAACATTCATTCTTCCATTGAGGTTTAGAAGACATTTATGACTTGTGACGTGAATAATGACAGTGAGACAGTATGCTATCACAAAATCACTATTTCATTGGATGCATCTGGAGTCGACGTTCAGATAAATGTACAGACAATGCAGTCTAATAACTCTTGCCTGAGAAACACGCCTCGGGCAAGCAAAGACAACAGATTCGTCGATAAAAATCTAGTTTCCGTAGTCCTAGCGTCAAATTTGCGGTGCCATTGATTTTTTTCAGGCGTTTCTCTTGACACTGAGTGTCTAGTGTCTATGGTCTAGGACGACGGTAGCCTTAGAACTATTGCAGAGGTGTAACTGTGACTAGGGGCCTATGTGATTCCAATCGTGTTTATGATAAATGCCGCTCCTCGCGTTAGTAAGTAGTAGGGGCCTAGGACCTACGCCACAGTGATTATTCTGATCATCTTCTGATCACAATCCAGTAATAAGAGATTTGCGAGTAAAGTGGAGAAAAAAGAGGAAAACAAAAGTTATGAAAAGAAAAAACTTTCAAAACTGCAATCCATCCAGAACAGCACTGCCAGAATCATTTCCAAATGTTATGATTGAGACTACGTCACTCCTCTTTAAAAGAACATTTTGATTGCCTGCGAGAGAATGATTACTTTGAAACCCCTTGTCCTCTGTCCCATTATATTTACAATAGCTGCCCCTCCATTTACGGACAGAAAAGCAACAATTAATGCATATTGTGAAATTTTAATAGATAAGACTAAGATGGTTAATATTATTATTATCATTATTATTATTATTATTATTATTATTATTATTATTATTATTATTATTATCATTATTATTATTA
>JBCJKE010137617.1:0-10717 GCA_039654525.1 Melibe bucephala
ACCCTCTCCACCTACTGATTGAGAACTAATCAAATTTGTGATCGGTGGAAAATATACAAAGGCGTAACCTGCAATTAAAATAAAGCAATAAAATGAATGAAAAATGAATAAATCAATCAAATCAACACTGCTACAAAAACAACATAGATTTTTCAGATGAAAAAACACAAAAATGGTGGTTAAAACTTGATGGAGAATACATGTACTTTCTTTCAATGTCCATCCCTTGAACAAAAATATAGACAAGTATACAATGGCTGGTACAGCTGGTCTGAAAACCTAAAATTATTTCTAAAAACATTAAGAGGATAAAATCTGTTATCGTGTTATAGAGGCTTCCTGATTGGAAGAAAGAAATCTTCATTGATGGTTTGTTAAGATAAGATTGAGCTCAAAAAGTTGAGAAAAGACTTCTGTAGTTTAAAAAAAAAAAGAAAAAAGGAAAACCCTAGTGACATGTTTTTATTAGGAGAAAGGGGAAATGGGGGCTGAGAAGTTGAGTATATTGATTTTTCAAATATTTGAGGTGACCCAAAAGACATGTTATCATGGGAAACTTCCCAAAAACCAATATAAATTTATCTATTAAAAAACTGGTATTTTAGCTGAAATTGGAAGGTCAGAAATTTATTCAGATCTGATAAAGTAAAATCTCGCAAAATTGATATGAAAAGTTACATTTAAATATTATTTAAAATTATGTATTCAAAATGTCATTCTTCACAGTCTGTGTACATTCTGATATGACACTTAAATTTTGATACCGTAAGCCAAAACTTCTTGCGATGAACAAAAACTCATGATTAACTGTCCTTAAAATTGTTTGAGTAAAAATGTGCTTCATTAATACAGCTTTATCATTTTTCAAATTAATCCCCCATTCTGAACAATCTGATTAATTAAATTTTCAGAACATTGTTAGTCTGTTCCATGTGCTGCATCTGTGTGAGAGCATGTGCACTTCGATTGTAAGTTTAGCTCTAGTCTCATTATGTATCAAAAAGATTCTCGAGGAATGTCAAGCACTTGAGTCATTTGTGATATGGATTATTGTTATTAATAATAATTATTATTATTAGAGAGACTTATCTAGGAATTCAAAAAACACTTTGAACCTTGTTGTTGAGTCCTGAGCTGACCTCTATGTCTTGATTTGGCTTACAACAAGGTTTTTTTTTTTTTCTCTTGCGACTCATTATCTTTCATAAGAAGAGAACCATCTTGATAGAGTTATCTGATTCAAATTGGTTGTTATGGGTTTATTTAGTTGTTGTTTTGTTTTTGTTTGTTTGTTTGAATTGTTTAGTTTTTGTTTTTTTGTGGTTTTTGTTGTTGTTTTGGTTTTATTCTATTTTTTTGCTTTGTTTGTTATTTTGTTGCTTTTTTTGGGTGGTTGGGGGTGGGGAGGGTTCTTTTGAGTCTTGCATATGTTTATATCAAAGTCTTTTACAAATAAACAGAGGGTTATTTTTGGTGACCCAGTCTGTAAGAACCTCCCCCCTCCCACCCCACTCTAGCAGCTTTTAACAAAAAGAAAAAAAAAAGAAACGAAAAAAAAAAAAAAAATTCTATTGTAAGTTTATGGTAAGTACATATTTCTGTTGATATACTTTGTAGCACTAAATTCAAAAGGACAAAGTAACTTCTGTTAAAGTTTAGTGCTGATTGGGATACAGATATAATTTATTAAGATACATTAATTTCTAAGTGTGACATGTTTTTGTGGACACCTGATTCAATTAATACATATCAGAGGACTCTTGTGCATGCAAAAGATGTGAGTAGTTGGTTATTTTACAAGAAAGATGATTCATTTGCCTCCATAGCTCCCTTGTGTTTTAATCTTCAAAGGACCTCATCCCTTCCTTCAAATTGCTTTCAATATGATTGTAATAGTACTTATGAATTATTTTTCATTCATTTTATAGGGAAAACCCTTATTATATGCCAGATGATTATTTCAATAAAAAAAGAAAAAAGCTTTCCTGACATACATTTATGTATAAAGTAGATTGTGAAGGAATAAACTGCTAAGCTGTCATTCCTGTATTATTCAGCCGTTGTTCTTGTTTTGATCGACTTGTATTTTGGGAAGGGCTGAGGGGCAGGATTTGGTTGGAATAGGGGAGGGGGCAGACTGCTTTGTTCCTTGTCAAAGATTGTCTAATGCTGCTTCATCAAATATCTTTTCAAAGTCATAAAAACATAGACCTAAAATTCATCTAAAAAAACCCCAAAAAACACCCCCATCCCCCACCAAAAAAAAAGGCAACAAAACCCCAATGTTTATAATAATAATAATAATAATGCAATCGACTTATATAGCGCTGAAGCTTCCACCCAGAGGTGCTCAGTAGCGCTTAATAGAAAATTCCAGTTTCAATGCTCTTAGGTGTCAAAATGTTTCTTAAAAAGTTCAGTTTTCAATGTTTAGCAAGCTTATACTTCTAACATCAAATATATTTTGCTTTATGCTTTCCTTTGGAGTGTGCATAGAAAGTTAATACATGTAGTCAGAGTTTACATGGAAAATTAAGGTATTATTACAATGTTAGAAAAAAGAAAAAAGATATAAATGTATGGATATAGGACAACAACATTTTGTGAAGGGGTTAAATAGTGTGCTCCTGTAGTATGATGTGAATGGCAAACCTGGTGATGGTGCTGGTGTGGATGATGGTGAGAATGGTGGTGACTCTTGTCAACACCCTACACAAAAGCCAGAAAAGCAAATTATACAGATTAAAAAACAAAACAAAACAAAAAATCCAACAAAAACAACAAAACAAAAAAACTCCCCCCAAAAGAAACGACGAAAAAAAAGCCAAAAAAAGAAAAAAAAAAAAAAAAAACAAAAAGCAAACAAGCCCCCCCCCCCCCAAAAAAAAAAAAAACAACAACAAAAACAACAAAAAACAACAACAAAAACACCAACACCAACCCCTAAAAAAAAAAAAAATCTACAAAAAACAAAAACAAAACAAAAACACCTAAAACAAAACATCCCCAAAACAACAACAAAACAAAAAGCAAAACAAAACAACCACAACAAAAAACAAAAAAAATCCCTCAAAACCAAACACACACGCAAATCCCAAGAAATCTATTAAAAAAAATTCTCCTGTGCTTTTTTTTGTTTGTTTGTTTTTTTTAGTAAAATGCAAATTGCATTGCAATATGTATCTATCTTTTTAACAGCTTAAAAAAGGGATCATTTCACTAAACTATTTTAACCAACACTTTATGTCCAAAAAATATTCTCATAAGATATTCTATCCTTGAAAAATTGCAGAACCCAAAATATAATTATGTTCTATTAATAAAATTTCTTGACGTAATATTGATTTGGTTTTATAAAGTTGGTATGGTAAGTAACTTAAAACATTCCAAATATTTTCATCTGAGAGTATTGTTCGTGATCCAAATATCTAAAGCAAAATATAAGTTTTGGTAAAAAAAGATGAAATTTCATATATACATGACACTTCCCATTAGAAAAACAACTGCAAATAATCACAAAGCTTGGATTTTTTTCTCTTTCATGGTATTTAGTGATTTTGCCTTTGTCTTTTTTTTTCTTTTTTCGTTCTCTTTTTTGTTTTCTTCATTGTTTTAATAACTTCAAGGAATGTTTCTATTGTATGGACATATGAACAATTTAATAATGTTCTATTTTTAAAAGATGGAAAAACAAAGCAGAGCACACACTGTAGCAGGCATCCATTGCAAATGTAGATAGAAAGACATAATCCATCATAACCCAATCCATAAAATATTTACACCCTTCACCCATGTCACACAATCTTGGTCCTATCCTCATGTATTATCCATAAAACCCACAGCCTACTACATACACACATCAAAGACGAAAAAGCCAATTATAAAAAAAAAAGAAGCCTCAAAACATCTCATCCAAATCAAAGGCAGTCAATTTGATATTTTTAACAAAAATGACATCTACACAGTTTTCAGACACTAATAAGAAAGCTGCCATCTATGAAAAGCAATCACACAATTTAAAAAGAATTAAAAACCCTCATTTATGTTTGAAGATAAATGCCAAAACAAATATGAGAAAGTTTAAGTCACTAACAAGGTGTGGAACACTCAGGCTGGTATTAAGAATCTGGAAAAACAAGTGTAAGAATGTATCATGCTAGCTGTCAATGTTTATGGATATCCTATCCCATCCCATCCAATCCCCCTCTCACTAACAGAAAACACAATTTAGAAGTAAAAATTATTTTAAAATAAAAGCAATGGTCATTCTAGTTACACTGAAAATTAAAAACTCCTGAATATATCATTACTCTCTTTGTAAAAGAAAAGAGACTTGAAAGAAACAACTCCCTCTCCCCATAATAAACAGACAATATTCTGACTCAATATTGAAATTGTCAGAAAAAATATCAACTTTCAATTCAGTGTACAGTTACTGGTAGGGCAGAGAAAAAATAACATACAAATGATATGTGAATAGAAATGTGAACTGTGAACTCTTTGAAATACAATAACAATCATAAAAACGTGAAAATATATGAAAAACCTTGTAAACACATCATAATTTGTCTGACCTCATCAAGACCCTAAATTGGATTAGTCAGTAGTAAATGATCACAGATTGGCAAATTATGGCAAAGAGGACAAGATTGAAAGATTGTTATTGTGCTATTACACCTCAATTTGCATTCTAAAAAACAAAACAGTGGCAACATTTTAAAGAAGTCCATGTTAAATACAACAATTTAAGATAAAAATCTTTCTAAAGAACTGACACTGATTATAAAAAATAAAACAATTTAAATATTATCTCTCTAAAAAAAAAAAATAATAATTATTGGTATTTTAGCTGAAGTCATGAGGAATGCATTTTTGTTTTAACTTGGTGATCCTGTCACATGATAATTTTATAATTATGGATAACAGAGCATCCTTTAGTAAGCTATGATCAATAATTTACATCGTCTAAACCTTCTAGACATGGCAATACAAATGCTTTGTAAGCTTCATCATGCATGCCCCATTTCCATAAGTATTGTTGTCTTCACTGGATGCTTTTTTGCTTTGTTTCTTATGTGTACTCTGTGCAACGATTTTCTTAGTTTCTTTTCCATATGCGTGTGTAGGGAATAAACAAAAAGTATCAAACTCAATTGAGAATGTGATTGTTTTAATTTACAACAAATCCAATTTCTAGTATTGCATAAAAATTGTTTAACATCAGCTCTTAAATAACATTTTTTTTCTACTGAGAAAAATTGTTAAACAGAGAGAGAAAATTCTATGCACACTTTCAGCAAATTCTTTAAATAGTTAAAATCTCACCTTGAGGTCTGAATATCTCTGATTGCATAAATAAGTGTTGGATTTGTGGAAAATGTACAGAGTTCTGGAGAAATGAAATAAAGAGTGTTGAAAACAAATGGATCAATCATATGTCATGATGGAAAAGCCTCAAAATGCTCAAAGCAGTAAGTTCATCGGGACAATTTTAGGTGAAAAAAATTCTAAGGTGTTTTCTTTCCTACAAATTGCTTTGGAAAAAAAAAATCTTAACAAACTGAAGCAAAAGAGAAAACAATAACAAATGACAAAATCAGATACAGAGTGAGAGTTTGTTCATGCAAACATTCAATGTTCTAAACATGAGTCACGCAATATAATATATCGTATTGGAGCTTACTGGAAACATTTGCAAAACACGTCAAAGTCCATCCAGGCCTTCTTTGGTTTTGGACTTTGGTCAACAGGTTCTTCTGGTGGCTGTTGTTCCTCCTCTAGAGACAGGGGTTCTCCATCTGATCCAATCAAATTGTTGACAGGTGGTGCCAGACCCCCAGCTGAGACACCAAGCTGGGCACCAGAGGCTGTGACATCAAGTTTTGATTGCTCTTTGTAAATAGACATAATTGAGAAGTTCATGCATTAGTCTGGTATGACAAATTAGTCTATCAAAGATTATTTACCAGTTCATAATAAATTCATTACTGCCTCCACGTTTTTGGCTTCAGCCATTTTAAGTATTTCAAGATATAGGAAGTAAAATAAAATCGTGCAAAACAGCAATGTGAAAAAAAATAGCAACTCAAAAACGTAGGACATTCTTTGGTTCATTTATAATGCATTATAGGAGGAAAAAAATTAAGAGTAAAATACAAAAACATGGAAAAGGGAAAGGCATTAGAGATCTGATCAGTGAAACAATATTTCTTCCTTTTATCTTCATATTTAATTCAATGCAATTTGATGATTTTGTAAAGAAGGAGAGAAAATTTTGTCAAACTTTAATCCCAGCAGAAAAGTTTCTATTATATGCTATGTTCATGATCTTTAAACAGCTGTAAAAGCAAGAAAAATGTACATGTACTAATAATTCCCACATCCAATACATTGAATATAAACAAACATATTACCTTTCGTCTTCTCAGTTTCAGATTTGACTGACTGACGAGATTCTGGTCTTCTAAGCCGTTCTTTGGATGCAGACCCAGGTTTGCTTACCTTGCGATCCTAAGCAACAGGGAAACACCAAAAATAAAAAAAATGGTTGACATTGATCAGTGGGGAAAGGCTGGTTTTCATGTGATAAAATATGAACTAAGCAGACTAGAGGCAGCAAATGAAAAAAAAAGTGCAAATGACAAAAAAGTCATATTTTCTGGAACCGACCAACTTTTAAAGATGAAATACTTTCCAATGGTTGACCTTCTTCCATAAAAGCCAGTAATTCTTTGTGCCCAAGCAATATTTTAAATGAACACAATATTTTGTTTCATCTTACTGTATTGACATTTCTCAAAGGAAAAATGTGTGAACATTTGTATAGTTTACTCTATTTAAAGCAGGTGAGCCTTGAGACTCATTACGAAAAATATTCGTTTGGCTGATTCAAATGATAGGAAGAAGGTGTTTTTGGTTGTATATTTTAAATTTCAAGACTCTGAAAAATCCCCTCGAAAGAAATCTAATGATAAAGCTGTACATTTGTTTTAAAGGACTGGCTGCTCTCATGATCTGTTTGTAAGTAAAACATCTATATTTAATTTCAAGTTCTTTTCAAAAGATGTCTCATTTCATTGCTAAAAGTACAAGTGACTCAGGCCTCGGGAATGAAAGGATATTAGCCAAAGGCTATTGTTATACTCAAATGAGAAGTAGTCACGGATGGATGTATTATATCACAAATGGGAATTACAAAAGAAATAGTATCACATTCTGCTCTCACTTTGCCCGAAGACTTTCGTTTTGGTGTTCCTGGTTTTCCATCTTTGTGTGAGTCTTCCTCCTACAATAGAGAAATAGTCATAAATAAAACAAAATTCAGATTTTGAAAAGATGTGTCAGTATGAAAATGAACGGCCAAAAGTTAATCCAAAATTTATTTGTTGAAAAAATGTTCAAAATCATTCTAACCTTGTACATCATCAGATCAAATTTCGTTTAAAGAAATAGGTAACTAATGACATGGCATTTATGACAGGTGATCTGATACTGATGATGCTATATTATTACATTATTGATAAAGGCATTTTTTTTACTCTTTTCTAAATAAGAAATGGCATCTGTCAACATTAATCTTAAAGACTGCCTGATGATTTCAGATTATGGGCAGGTGCTTTGCAATACAAATTGTTCTTTTAATCAACCCTTTGCAAATAATGAATTGATTGCTAAATTGATTTACAGCAATACCACTGAGGCCACGATGAAAAAATTTCAAATCATTTTTATTCTCAGCTTTATTTTCAGGAATGATTTGAGCTGCAGCAGACATGGAGCAGGAAAGAACTATGAAACCTTACCTCTTTAGGTGGTTCTTCTACAGGTGGCAGTGGTTCTGGTTCAGGTGTCACAGGTGGGGGAGTGGGAGCATTTTCATCAATTTCCTCAATGACCTCTTCAGTTTCTGCCCTAGACCTTGCCCCTCCACGTTCCAATGATGACTTGGGTCGATGCCTATAATTTGTAGACAAAGGCATTGACATGAGAATGATTTTAAAAATGAGTAAACCTTTTAGAACTTTGTACATTTAAAAAAGAAAAAAAAGTAAAGGGTGAATCATGCAAAGACATTTAGAATTTTCAAAATTATCCATGTTAGATGGGAAAGATTCAAATTATTTATTTTGGATTAATCAAAGCAGACTTTACAATTTTCAAATGTTCACTTTATATTCAAGAGCCAACAATTGTGGTCTAAATAAAAAGTTGAAATCCTATAAAGCACATTATAACAACTTAAAAATTGTGCTCTGTGTGCATTACAAGATGTTCCTTGAAAAGTCTTCCATCCAAAAAAATGTATCAACTTAGAAGAAGCATTGAGAGCAAGAGCCATACTAGAGGCATCCACTCAAGCATGCTGGGAGGACCTTGCACTTCCTATGGTCAGGTACTCACTTTATACCTGCCATGATTTGTCCAGAAATCTATTTTCTATAAGCCTCCATATGTTTCTTATAAATCAAAATATTATTACTTATTTACAAGGACATAATATCTGCAAGCACACATTGTCATGTCTTTGACAGGTGATCAAAGCAGCAACAAGGAAGCCAATGCATTATATCAAAATTTTACATAAACGTAAAATGATCAACCGAAACATGTGTACATATCTTTTTTATCTCAATATGGCTTAAATGAAATGAAGATTGTTGTATTCACAAGAGGACAAACACCATATTTACGTATTAAAGAATTAGATCTGACACATGAGATCTAGCAATGAGAATAATTAAGAACATAGAGGGAGGGAGGACAATGGCACCAACCATCTTACCACTGAACCAATCCTGCTCCTAAACTACAATACTTACGTGCTGGTTGGGATGCGAACAGGGCTCACTTTATAGTTGACAAAGGGAGAAGTGATTTCCAAACATTTGATTTCTTTAGGAGGCTCAGGCTCAGCTGGTAGAGAAATAATACATAATAACAATATGTAATACATTTACTTTACCAGTAGCATAAGATATTAAATATGTTTTCTGGCTTTAGACAGACATGGAAGGCTTAGATTCTTAAAAAAACAAAACAAAACCCACAAAAAATCCTCCTCAAAACTACCATCTTCCCGGATCCCAATCATAAATGATAAAAAAAAATATCGGATGTTACACCTGAGTACATTTCGGAATTCTCAATTTGACCACAAAATTGACTCTTTAATATGAGGAGACCATGAAAGTGGTCCACTTACGGACTGGCTCATCATGAGGTGTGGATTTTTTCTTGCGTGGACGAATCAGCTTCCAGGCTGGGATAACCACTGGAGGGGGTGGGGGCTCAAGGGGACATGACCTGGTCTGCGTGATACACACTGGATGCGGGTACATATGTGAGAGACCATTCTGTCGCAATTTCTCACTAGCATCAGCCTGGATTAAGAGGAGAAAAAAACAAACAAACAAAAACACTGAGGCGAGAACTACTATAACTTATTTTATGTTCAGCCACGGATCAAAGAGAGGTGAATGAAGGGCTGGAATAACATGCAGCCATTTAGCACAACCTCCCCACCACCATCAGCCATCTCTCATATCCCGCGCCTCAAAGCCCCCCCCCCCCCCCAAAAAAAAACCCAACAACAACAAAAAAAACAACCCCAAAACAAAACAAAACAAAACAAAAAAAAATGATAAAAACCCAAAGGAAAACTAAAAAAGTGAATTAAAAAAACAAAAAACAAAACCAAAACAAAAAACTAAAGAAAAACAAAAACAAAAATAAAACAAAAAAACAAAAATCCCACCAAAAGACAATTCTGTTGAAAAGAATCATCCGAAGAAACAGCATGGACATAAAAAGATAATGCTAAATAAAAAGTACAAGTCCATCCCTCTTTCAAAGCCTATCGTAATTTACCTTTCTTAGCAGCACTACATTTCTATATGATAATCTTCATTTTAAACACACTGAGAGTAGATATAATGCATGTTTCATGATAGTGTAACTGGGAAGAATAGATAGTTAGCCAAAGGCAACAGATCTTATGCTTTGCACTCAGATTGAAACATTATTCTATTCATTGTAATATTCTCTTAGAACTGACATAAAGCTTATAAAATGATAATTGATTCATTGATCATGGCAAATGTGTTAAAAAACAATACAAAATGAACCTCCCACCCACCACCAATACAGAAAACAAAAATAGAAATCACTTGCCTGAACAGAAATAAAAAATTTAAATATTATCATAACAATGATTTAAGAGCTAATTGAGACCCAAATACTTACCATCTCTCCAAGCACAGAAACTTTACAAGGATACTTGGGGGAGCTGCTGTAAGTAGCAAACATTACAATCTCAGGCTTGTCTGGCAACACAAAGTCCTCCAAGCTGGATTTCTCCTCTGGAAGTATATAGATTTGAAGAGTGATATCAGTTTGATAAAAAAACCCAACAAAAAACCCCCCGACAAAACACAAACATAAAACAAGAAAAAATCCATATATGCTACTTCCCAACCACCTGCTAAAACAAAAACTAAAAACAAAAACAAAAAATGAAACATAAAACAAAAAAGGAAATTATGTTGTCTTAAAACTAGACTAACAGCTAGATTCTTCTTTGATCATGTCTAACAATTTTCATTCCTTGAAGAAATCGAAAGAAAACAACACAAATAATTACAAATTAAAATATTACCAAAGCTAACAATTTCAGGTTTGTAAATAGCTGAGCTGCAAATATGCACACACTATATATATA
>JBCJKE010137727.1:0-10717 GCA_039654525.1 Melibe bucephala
CGCTAGGGGGCCTAAAAGCCTCAATTAACTTGCAACCTGATTGGTTACTATTTATAATTTCACTAGTAACTTCCTGGATTTTTTTGTTCCTAAAATAGTATCAAAATTGTCCATTTACTGAGGTCAGGGTCGATGTTTGACAGGTACCACCGGCGCGCCTCGCGGGTCAAAAGTTCACGCTCTCCATGTAACACGCGCACGCTTGGCCGTAGCGGTAATCTACATTCGACAGGTCGAGCGATAGCTTTTCCCGGGTTAATCAGCATAATTCTGGACAATTTAAATGCTGGTTGTAATCAAACCTCAATATTTGCCTGCCTGTAGATTTTGGTACTTGACTTCCGATCTGACCAATACTCAACTTCATATCGATGTCCTGAGCTCTTTTAGGAATTTATGAAAAGCTGCCACGAAATTTGCCCTCATAATTTTCCATTTAGAATAAAAAATTAATATGTTTTACTTTTATATTGTTTTTGGTACTTGACTTCCGATCTGACCAATACTCAACTTCATATCGATGTCCTGAGCTCTTTTAGGAATTTATGAAAAGCTGCCACGAAATTTGCCCTCATAATTTTCCATTTAGAATAAAAAATTAATATGTTTTACTTTTATATTGTTATCTTGAAGCGGTGGCTTACGACTGTCTTGGACGCACTCCTTTCGCCTCCCTTCTAGCAGCTATAATTGTGATCATTGGAACATGTGTCTTCTGCGGCACCACTTTCAAAGCTCTACAGCTCATGATTGTTGGAGTCTTCAACAATCTGTTTGGTCTCAGTGTTAATTGGTAAGAATTTTACATTTGAATAAAACTAAAATACATATAGTATATCGACTTGAAAATTGACTATGTTATATCACAAACATCCAAGTTTCATGACCCTAAAAGCCAGACCACCAAGCGCAGTCTCCACCTTATAAACTGCCATTGAGTGACCAAAGAAACAGATTATTAGAATAATTAGATGGTGGGGGTTTTAAGTTTCAAGGCCTACAAGCAAATGGGAGGGTGGGAGGGAGGTTACAGTGTTCATATGTGTACATGTTATTGAATGTAAAGTTCATGTACTTTAATCACTGACCACCGTTTGTGTAGACTGCCCAGTGATAAACTGAACGATGGTTGGATTCAAAAACGTTGAATCAATAATCTAAAGTGACAAGTCATATGAGTGTTCCTCTCTGTCCCTCCGACTTGTCAGCAGACTGTGCCTTCTGTCACATTATCTTTCATATAATTGATCAGTACAGGAACACTTGTGTTGAAATTTAATTTTATGTTGCCGAGTGACTATCGACTCACAAAGAATAATGCTCAATACTATAATAATCACAAGTAAATCAAATTGTATACTTGTAAAAACAATATTTTTGTTTAGCGGCACAAAAATAGAAGGAAAAGGATTATTAAAGTACATAATTTACCCTGATCAAGTCTTGTCTTATTTGCCTATACTTTGATATGAAAAAGGAAAGTCTCAAATTACTTCTTACTGTTGAAGGATAAAAGTTTTTATGGTAATTTTTATTGAATTTACTTTTTTACTTAATCAGTATACTATACCCATGCCTACAGAGTTGTGTAGAGGTAGACCTCTATACAGTAATTTTAGTGTAAATAGAAATCATGACTCAAATGTAACAGGATAAAAAAAAAAGAAAATAGTTAAAAGTAAGAAGTTTGAAACTAGCAGAAAAATGATCGTTTGAAATATTTGATGTAAGAGTGGTCTCAGTCGTTCCGTAGCATCAACTGATGTGAGGTTATACTAAGGCATTCAGCCAATGTCTTCCATGATTGTCTCAATCATCGCCAAGAGACAAAGCATTATAATAGTAATACTGTCTGTTTCACATTTTAGGCATAGTAAATTTAACAGTGTGAGTGTGACCAAAGCATATAGACTGAACATTCAGGAGATTTTTCCTTATTTTTTCCTTATTTATTCTTCTTCTTTAGAGGACCAGAAGTACCTTTGTCACTTTACTTTATTGCTGTCTTTTTCCACAGGCTTGAAGTGCTTCAGATAATGTTTGTCATCATCGGCGTCGTAATGGGTATGATTGCACTCATCTTACTTATCTTCGGATTTCTTGCCACCGGTGCCACACGCAGCAATATTTACTCAGGTGCCAAGTGCATCATGGGTGGAAGAGTCAGTGCAGCTTTTGTGAGTTGCTTCTTTGTATCTTTTATACACTAATAAAGGGATAATTTCTATCAATATTTTCTTTCAGTCTGCTTTTGTACATTTTCAGCCATGTATGATGGATTATAGGACATAAGACCATTCTTTGTGTAGTTTCTGTCTGATTCCTTCATTAAGAGGTTCCATAAAAGAAAAACTATTTTGTCCACATCTTTTCTTTTTTTGGGGGGGCCATTTTCTGATCCACTTGCATTGATACTCAGGATACGACTGAAATGAATATTGTTTAATAAGATTATTCTTTACCAGCTCAGGACTATAAGATACAGTGGGTTGTTCTTTGTAAAGTATCTTTGAAATTGATATACATGTTGTCAATTCTATTTCCAAAAAGTCCTACAGGGTATACAGTAGTTTTTCCTTGTAGACTTAATCACACTTAAGGAATGTTTATTTTGTAAGTTGACTCTTTACATTTTCATACAATGTCACTCACTGAATTACTTGATAAGCACAAGCAAAACCTCTTTGATACAATTTTTTTCATCTGCCTCAACAAGTTTATTGTCCTGTCCTACATCCTGACCCTGGGTTGGATGGCCGTTATGGCTGTTGCCATGGTGCCTGTCATCATCTATGCTGCTATGACCACTATTTGCGATGAAGAGATTTACCATCGCAGTGCTATTGAACTTAAAGGCTACTGCTTTAATATAACGAGGTTTGGTAAGTCATTTTTTTTTACCATAATATTAATATTTCCCTTAAATTAAAATAGCCTGTCATATTTTATCATAGGTTTTCACAAAAAGAGAAGCAGTTACATCTAAGGAAAATCAAGACATCGTTTGATAGGGTCCCAATGAAAAATTTGTTTAAAGACAATGGACAAAATGAATAAATAATATTTTTTTATCCCATTAGGGCTTGAAATTGTAATGATGGTATCGGTCGCTTTGCTAAGAAAACAGAATATTTTATAGTGCTTGCTAGATTCCTTTAAAGAAAAACAAATATGATAATATCTATATCTATGTCTAGGATCAAATTTGTTGTGAAGCACTAAATAGCCCACTGCATCAAACTTAAGTCACTTATTGTCAAGGAAATCCGAAATGTTTTGTATGGCATTTTGTAATATAAATTATGAGAGATAAAATTAATAAATTGTAGATGGTCTTATGATGCCTAGATTTTATGGATGGGAAGATAAAATACATGTAATCTATCGAACAATACATATTGTTATGATTCAAATGAATTTATTTAATGAATGCTTACTGTGTTTATAAAATTTTAATATCATTACAGTACACTGTCACACTTGTCAGCTTGAACTTTAAGCATAATCCCTCTTTCTCGCTATATCTCGTTAAGATCCGCCAAGTTTTCTCTCTTCAACATTTTCTTATCAATAAGTGTGAATTGAAAACAAATTTTCTCCATGCAGGTGTTTATCCTGATATCCTTGGAGCAAGCTCTCTGTGTCAATACAGTGACTTGAAGAGTCTCTGTGACAAGGTAAGTCATTTAAGATTGTTTGTCTATTTGATCATTCTTTGGTTGATTCTTTGTAGCAAGGTGAACCATACATGTCTTTGTAACAAGGTAAACCATACATGTCTTTGTGACAAGGTAAACCATACATGTCTTTGTGACAAGGTAAACCATACATGTCTTTGTGACAAGGTAAACCATACACGTCTTTGTAACAAGGTAAACCATATACATCTTTGTAACAAGGTAAACCATACACATCTTTGTAACAAGGTAAACCATACATGTCTTTGGAACAAGGTAAACCATACATGTCTTTGTGACAAGGTAAACCATACATGTCTTTGTGACAAGGTAAACCAGACATGACTTTGTAACAAGGTAAACCATACATGTCTTTGTAACAAGGTAAACCATACATGTCTTTGTGACAAGGTAAACCATACATGTCTTTGTAACAAGATAAACTGTAAATGTCTTTGTAACAAGGTAAATCCTAAATATGTTTGTAACAATGTAAACCATAAATATCTTTGTAACAACGTAAAACATAAATGTCTTTGTAACACTAACACTGTAAACCATAAATATCTTTGTAGCAAAGTAAAATATAAATATCTTTGTAACAACGTAAAACATAAATGTCTTTGTAACAAAGTAAACCATACATGTCTTTGTAACAAGGTAAACCATGCATGTCTTTGTAACAAGGTAAACCATACATGTCTTTGTAACAAGGTAACCATGCATGTCTTTGTAACAAGGTAAACCATACTGTCTTTGTAACAATGTAAACCATAAACCATACTGTCTTTGTATTGTAACAATGTAAAACATAAACCAAGCATGTCTTTGTGACATAGTAAACCGTACATGTCTTTGTAACAAGGTACAAGGTAATTCACTTAAGTTCTTTCGACATGGGCAACTATATACTTTATTGGTTGGTTCAATTTTTTATTTTGGCAAGTCTACCTACAATTTAATTATTCTTTGTGACAAGTTAGTGCAATATATTGCAACATAATGTAATATAAGTTTTACAAATTTGTTGAATTTTTTTCTTTACAGACATCAGAGGCTGGTCCTCTATTTTGTGTGGCCTTTGGAGCAGTGGTCCTTATCATAATTGGCATGGTGAGAAATTATTAGGCTGTGCACATGCAACACATGACCTTGTGGGTTATAGTTATAGACTCACTGGATGTAGTTGTCATTCAGAGATCTTTTTTTTTTATCTAATAAAACCCATGAGACATTTCTATTTGGGTTGTAAGTCAGAAGTGGTTGTTTTTTATTTTGTTCTTGTTTTTTGTTGTTGTTAATTTTTGTTTTGTTTCTTGTTATTTAAAAAAATTACTGTAGTATTGTACACTGCAAGGGAATTACAGATTTTTACCAAATAGAGTTGGGAGGGGGGATTGTTGGTTTTTGTTGGGTTTTTTTGTTGGTTTTTTTGCGTGTGTTTTTTAAACACTTTTGATGCATGTTAAGACACCTGCTCCGACAGCTTTGTATGCAAATTATTGACCTTTACCGCCTAGGTCTTTCTTAAGGCCAATCCGTTGTAAGTCTGGTGAAAGTCTGCTTCTATTTGAATGCTTCAGTACATATTAGGCAGGGCTCTAACTCCAACTTTACTCGTAATATTCATGTACATTGTCCACCATCATCACAAAACAATCATTTTTTTATTTTTTTTTTTGGGGGGGGGGTTGTTTTGTTTTGAGTTGGGTTTTTTTTTACATTTCAGGAGTTAAAAATGTCTATATAATTCTTTGGCAGATTCATTTCCTGATTACGTTGGGCGCAAACTACACAAGAATAAAGATTTCCAGAGAGCTGACCGACTACCGTGATGCAGTGGAGATGGAGGACCTGGAGCTACACAGTAGTGCAGACAAACGAGGGCCGCCTCCATACAGGAATAATAGTTTTGACATGTGAGATATTATATCAATGGTAGCTAGCTACTAAATCTGTAAGCCTTATTTTTCCTTCAAAGCCATGCCACTAGCAGTGGACTAGGACATCACCACCCAGGTTGGCATTTTACTCCATCTGTAACGGTTCACCAAAATTGGCCAATCCATTTATGACAGTTACAGTCTTTTCAATCAAAGATATCCAACGTGGACAACAAGTAGAAATAGAGGATTTATGACTGATTTAAGAAAGCTGTGTTGATTTTCAAGAGGAAAACGTAATGGTTAAAGCAAATCCTAACTAGATGTATAAAAAAAATTGACTTTGATTTTCTTCACGAGCTCAAAGTAATGAGAGAAATGGTCAGTGCGAACCTAATCAATTGCTGGCAAGAGAACTGGAGGAGGGGAAAATGTAGGGCCCTCTGCATGTACATTGTATTGGTGTTCTGTATGGGTGGATGGGGGGTTCCTCTATTTTTATTTTATTATGAAAATGGTGAAGTTGATTAAGACCATCAACACAAGTGAAAGGGTATACATAATTGAACCATCCAACCAATGTCTTCTTAATTTTCTTTAAGGTTGCAAATATGATTAGTTTCAAATTAATTCTGTAAGATATTTTAATGCTAAGCATTTCTTCATTGTCAAATATTTGTATTATACTTTATTTTGTACACACTTTTCACATATCAGAACTTTATTTTGTATATATATTCATATAATTATGAAATAACATTCCATTTGTCATGTAGACTTGCAGTCCAAGAATCTTTTTCTTCGCTTTTTAAAGTGTAAATTTGATGTGTTTGATTGTGTTTACTCAAAGCATATCTGTCGGTAAATAACTACGGTACCTATTTTGTCTTTATGGTGTAATGCTGCTGCAATGCAAGATTGTCTCAAATTGTGGATTTTGTTTTTAAAAGTTCTGTTCTGGTGCTAAGTGTATTTATAATTATTATAAGTCACAAACTGGAATTTTCTTATTCTTTCTTTTCTCTTTTTTAATTTTTGTACTTACCAGTAACAAATAAATGTCTCTAATTTTAAGTAAGGTAATTTGATAACAGTAACAGGCTTCATTACTAATTCCAAGTGTATGTAGATGGACATTTTTGCATGAAATAGTAGCCTCCCTTTATTGATATTATATTATATACCGGTATTGACTTTATCTGTGGGGATGGTATTGGTGTGGTTATCAGCATACAGGGCAAGGTAAAGATATTATCTTATGTTGTTGAATTCTGGCAAAGGCATAATTCATTTTTAACACTTTAGTAAGTAAAAGTCAAAGCTGATAAAAGTTATCAGCCCAGATTTGGTGCAGTAGTATTGTTTGTTGTTTTGTTTTTTAGGGTTGTTTTTTTTTTAGTTTTTTTTTGGGGGGGTATGTCTCCTATAGATTTGACAGTTTGTTTTTTGTTTTGTTTTTAGTTTTGTTTTGTTTTTTAGAACATTAGACGGACTTAGAGACTCAAACATTTTATTGTGCAGAGCAAAGAAAAAAAGAAACCCAGCAAAGAAGTAATATTGATGGATTGTATATTGAAGTTCTTTATGGGTGACCATCTTCTGCCTTGGTTATCACTGTGTCCTGGTCTTTTTGCCATTCATTCCCATGCTCTGAGTTTTTTTTTTTGGCTTAAGAAATGTGAGTTGTTAGTAATACAGTTTGTCTTGTGTGGTAAGTAATACTGGTTTATGTATATTATGACCTATATACATACATAATATACTAAGGCTATCCTGTATATATATATTTTAATTTTAAAAGCCTTTGTACAGCATTTTATCGCCTCTTTACAGCGTCAATTTCATGGATCAGAGTTGTGAGGATTGTTGATGAAAGGCATATCTATATAAAGGTATGAGATTTTCCCTGGCGAGAGTCTCTTTTACTCTTCTTGTTTACTCACTCACAGGGAACCTGGGCTGTTAATGGATAACTCATAAGCCATTGCTACAAGTGGAATTTATTGTTTCAACCGTGTGTCCTGATGAATTTGACTCATTATGATTAAAAACGTTATTTCAACAGAGAACTCTTAACCTTCCCTAACCTTACTTCCCTGATCCCTCTAATATTCAGTCAAACGTATTTGGAATTAGTTTGTTTATTTTTTCAAATTCATCCATTTATTTTTGTCTCCAATTTGTCTTTTGATTGTTACATTGTAGGATTTTGCAAAGCTAAGGGAAAATTTTGATTGATGTTAATTTTATGTATATTAGTTTTATGATATTTTGTTCTCTAGAAGTCAAATTTTTAATGTATCAAGCATCAACTCTAAATATTTTTTCTGTTTATGGTGCAGTCTTTTTTCCTTCATTTGATGTGCATTTGATAATCATTTGATTGTTATTAATGGAATGGTATGCAATTGCTTATATATCAAAACCAGACTATTTGATTGACATCATTCTTAGCCATGTCATTTACATTTTCAAAATACTAATGAAGACCATGAAGTTACTTGAATATTTGAATATACTATTAGCACTACTATGACTATTACTATTGTTAGAGTATAACTGCCTTATACATTGAAGAAAGAGAAGAATTTTCTTATCGTATAAGGTTGGTTTGCTTCTTGTTGTGAGGATGACGGTTGTTAAGTTCAGTTTTTATTTGTATTTTTAGTACCCCATTTCATTTTTAACCAAACAATACCATTAAGGTGCAAGATAAAACTTACACATGGGAGATCTGTTTATAATCAGCAGACATCTCTTGCTGACTGCCATCAGTGAAAGGTCCACATTTTTCATCATCCTATTTGTGAAAGATTTGCTTTACATCTTTCATCATAATATATTTTCATTTAATTGTTTTTAATGTCACCTCTATGTAATGTGGAGTGATTCTCTTTTTTTACATTTTTGTCATTGTGTGTTATGTGATCATTTCTTACAGTTGTACTCTATGGTTGTCATTTTGGTCCATTTTGATCACATTCAATATCATTCCTTTTTCTTCTTTTTTTTTTACTTCCAAGTAAGGGATCTCGTTTTCTTTGCTCAACATTCCAATTTGTCTGTAGATGTTAATGTATAAAGCATTAATCGTGTTTCTTCATAATGCTTTTACTTCCAAAATTGAATCTGATTTGTTTAAATGCATCCTTGTCTTTAATTTCACATCAAAATGGAGATCATAAGGGGATGAAAATATTGAATTATGTCAAACCCTTTAAGCCCTTCTATTCAAATGGGTTAAAAGTATAAGTATGAGTAATATTTCCCAAACAAAATCTAGGATGAAACATTTTTGTATACATATATTTATATTCCTTGATTCGTAATTAAAAGTTTTTAAACATGAAATAAACATGTTTCTGTTTGTTTGTTTTTTGTCTATGAATCTAATTTACAGTACAACAGTTGTAAGACAAGAAAGAAATTAAAGAAGATCAGATAACTTTGGATTCACAATTAGTTGAATCAGTACATCTAGGATGGGGAAGGTCTTTTGTACTAATTCCTGGTTTGCTTCTTTACCTCAAACTCAAGTCACATAGATTCTAACTCGCATTCATAGTGAAGGAAGTATTAGTATTATACAAAAAAAATACATAGATAAGAGACAGATATACAGAGGCTTGACATATTTTCATGATCAATGCGTATCTACAGACCTGTGGAATGAATAAGAAAAAATACCAGAAGACTGGAGCACTGGTCAAGCTGTCGAAAAAGGGAAATTTGAATGAAGAAACTGGAGAGGAATCACACTTATTTCCATCACCGGCAAAGTTTTCAGTAAAATAATCGCAAATCACATTAATTCAACAGCTGATACAGTTTTATGAAAGCAACAATCAGGATTTCGAAAAGAACATTGCTGTTCTGACCATATATTTGCATTGTGCCAACTTTTTAAATCGGCTTCAGTACGTACACCCATCCTCATGTGAGCATTCAGCCTTAAGTGGCCTGTACGTAGATCAAATATTCCCGTTCGCTCCCTGCATGGCAACAGAAGCCACAGGTCGCTCTTTGAAGGGACTGGCATTGCGGCATGCACGTTGCGAGCTGTGCTTCCAGTTCTCTACTGTTCTAGCCACTTGCTGCACTAGCAAGTGGCTAGAACAGTAGAGAACTGGAAGCACAGAGAGAGCTTCCAGAGCTGACCGGGCATCCGTGAAGACTACCAACTGGTCGGGTTGAGAGCAGTTCCGCCGCATGCGGGGCTGCCCCCTGAGCCAGTCCTCGACCCTTCAGAGGGCCCGCCATATGGTAATACCTTCAGTTTCAAAGTTGGTGCGATACCCACCGCAGTTCCCGGCCTCACTAGCCTGATGACCGTCTGGGAACTTGATGAGAACAGCGTACCCCGTCCAGTCTTCACTCTAAACCCGAGAGGATATCTCCTTGAGGTGGGGAGATAGGGATCTTAAAAGTAAAAGGGATGATAACCCCACCTACCTTAGAGTTAAGCTTGACCCGGGCCTCTCCTTCAAGAGGCACGCGGAAGCTGGCAGATAAGTGTTCCCGGTGACTCACTCTCATCAAGAAGCGAGCAAGCACCAGCTGGGGCGTGGCCGCTCCACGCTTACGACAGGTCTATCTAGAGTACGTCCGCTCCCTCATGGATTACTCCATGCCCATCTTTGCGTTTATGAAGGTATTTGTCAAAAGCTCGATGGTTTTCAAAACAAATGTCTAAGAGAAATTTTCGAAATATTTTGATGAAATAAAGTATCAAACAAAGACCTACTCAAAAAGGCATGGATGGATCCATTAGCCACATCAATAAAGAAACGAGGGTGGAAATGGTTAGGACATGTTTGCACAATGCAACCCTCAGCGCTCTCAAACACTGTCCTTATATGGACACCCTAATGACAACGGAAGAAAGGCAGTCCGATGGAAATGTGGAGGAGAACAGAGGAAAAAGAGACTGATCAACAACGAGGATGGACATGGGGAAGGGTCAGAAAGATGGATATCTTTGGCATTCCCATGTGTTATCCGTGTGTGCAGCATCCGGTGCAGCATCCGTGTGTGTTGCTGCACACGACAGAGGATAAGTAAGTAAACCACGTTTTTTAACAACGGAGTGTCTATTCCCCACCGGTGTTTTGGGCCATCATACTATTATATTGCCTACGCGCGGTAGCAGTATCAGTA
>JBCJKE010137949.1:0-10715 GCA_039654525.1 Melibe bucephala
CTCTCTCTCTCTCTCTCTCTCTCTCTCTCTCTCTCTCTCTCTCTCTCTCTCTCTCTCTTTCTCTCTCTTTCTCCCCCTCAGGCCATTGACACCTTCTGCATCATCATACAGCGATCAATAACTGAACGTTGTATGAGTGTAAAGATTTCACTGATATTATTTGGGCCTTATGATATGTAATGTATTGCCCCTTTTTGTAACACACTTTCCTCTTGACATCTCTTCAAACGCGCAAGAAAGAAAGAAGGCAGTGTCAATACTGATGGAGCCATTCATTGTCATGATTTATACCATGACACAGATGTGAAGTTGGGGAATGTTGGGGGAGCAGAGGAATGTTGCGGTTAGCATGCTTCTTCTCATAGAGTGAGATTTTATATTTGTGTTTCGATTAAATTGATCATAGTCAACATACCAAAGTCTAAATAGAAAGAAGAAGAAAAAAAAAAAGGAAGAAAGGAAAGGAAAATGAGAAAGAAAGAAAGAAAGGAAGGAAGACAGACAGTCAGACAGAAAGAAAGAAAATTAAAAAAAAGCAACAAAAGCCCAGCAGAAAACAGAAAGTTAAAAAGCACACAAACTAAATGGACCTACCCCATTTCCTTAAAACAACAACAACAACAAAAGACAAAAAACAACAACAAACAAACAAAACAAACAAACAAACAAAAAACGAAACAAAAAAAAACCCAAAACAACAAAAAACAATAACAAAAAACCCACAAAAAAAAAAGAAAAGAAAAAACCCAAAGAACATCAATAAACAAAACAAACAAAGTACAAAAACAAAACAAAAAGCAAAACAAAAACAAACAACAACAAAAAATAATAACTGAACGAGCAAACAAAAAAAACAAAAACAAAGAAGTAAACAACAAAAACAACAACAAACAAAACAAAAAACAAAAACAAAAACAATTAAAGTAACAAACAAGTACAACAACAACAATAACAACAACAACACAACAACAACAAAAAAACAACAACAACAACAACACACTGACAATGCAACAGTCAGCAAACAAACGGCTATAAAAGGATGAGACAAAACCATCGAACATAAAATAAAAAACCTGAAAGAAGCAAAAGTAACAAACAAAACAAGATAGAGTATGTAAAAAAAGTCGAATTGAAAAGGAACATTTAAGTATAATAATGTAAATAAAAAGCGTACATAGAACATTTATAGGCTTTAAATCTTGATCTAAATGTACCGATCGTCGGAAGAAAAAAAAAAGCGTTGTGGATTGATTATTGGCAGTAACTGCAAATGTGTTGCCACAGGCTGCTGCTTCGATGGTTGCCAGAATGTAAGAAGCAACATGGCGACTTCTAGGGAAGAAGTCAAGCTTCTGTTCTTTGATACATTTTATCATGATCAAAATAAAGAGGTAGGTGAATGCTATGTCTTTTAATCCTGCCTGTTTGGATTAATTGGTCAGGATTAATGCGTTTCTTGAATGCACATCAACTGTACTGAATAATATTGATCTAGATTCGAAAAGATCGAAGCATTTGTTGAGTTGAACAGGACAGGCTGAGTACTGAGTGGAAGTGGAAGGCTTGACTCGAGTCACCCAAGACTAGAAATCTAGATCTAGATCTTTAGATCTAGATCTAGATCTAGGGTAAAAAAAAAAAAAATGATGAGATCTAGATCTAGACTAGATTAGATACTGAGTTACATTCATAATTGATTACTGGCTTTTATATAGATCTAGAATCTAGATTACTGGCATATATTTCTAAATCTATCGATAGGAATCAAAACATTGGAAATCTTTTATTAAGTGTTTCTATTTATTACTTATTACTTTATGTAAATTTATACTCTATTCCCAAAGTGTGTTTCGGGCTCAGCAGTGTTTCGGGCTCATCTTGCCTAGCTAGTTTGACCATCGATGTGTCGATATAATATCATATATAAAAGGGAGGAAGGAATCATGTGTCAATATAGGACAGAGTGACAGAGGATGCGAATACGAATAAAACTATATTATTATTATTATAATTCACATCCTATACTGTTGTAATGGGAGATAAGGTCGGAGCAAGGCAACACGACTTCTACACCACAGTGGAATCCTGTTAAGGGTAAAGTCAACCTCTGGAGAACAAGAGGGAGACACTGAAAGTAGTGAAAGGGAGACGGAGGCAGAAAGAGAGACAGAGAGAGGGTGGGGCACAGGGTAAGTCGCACTTTGTAGTGAAGTAAGCCGGTGAGACTATGGCATGTGGTAGATGGTAAATGATAAATTTAGATAGTAAATGATAAATACAGGTAACCAAAACTTTAGGAGTTTTACAGTAAAGGGCTAGAGTACATCACTATTAGCTGAAATCAGAGGCAAATAGTTTTTGAAAGGTAAGTATGTCTCATTCATTTCTCTTTATTTCAAGACACAGATGTAATGTCCTCTATCTACTTGTGTTATTACTAGATCTAACAGGTTGCATCTCCAGCACTTGATAAATTCGCAAGTCAATTGAGCCGATCCATCACGTGTAATAGATCTATGGGGACAGAATTAAAGTCTTCAAGAGTTATGGGCCTACAGGATGTGAATAAGGTCCTAGAGCTAAGGGAAGTAACCCAAGAATTAAAAGAGGAATTCTTTTGATGGGGTGAATATAACAAGTTTGGGCTTGGTTTTTGTGGGGGGAAATGAGGTAAAGAAGTATCAACATTTTCTCTCTCTCCCCTCTGTATCCGGTCCTCTCCTCTTCTCCTCCTGGGTCTCCACGACTAAGTACTTAGATCTGTATAGCAAGTGTATATTATTAGAATCTGAAAGAGACATAAAATGCATATAAGTAGCTGAAAGACAATTGGCCTATATATGCATGTACATAAATTAGAATGATCACATACATAGAAGGTCTTAGTAATCGTTGAAGGAAATGGTTTGTGATCCATATTACAGTCCCTTTTTTAGTAGTGCACATTCGTTGGTGTATAAATTTGAATTTGGATCCCAAATAAAGTGATAAAATTTATAAAGTAATTGCAATGTGACATCACGTGATGAGTATCGAGATAAACCAAGCTCTAAAAGATATACATCTAAATTGGTTGTTGCAAATATGACGTTCTGAATTCTTCATTAAAATGTCCTTTCATTGGATTACGACTAGTTCTAGATGTAGTTATAGTGCTTCGTGTTGATTTCCTCATATTTTCTTGTTTGTTTTGTTCTCTACAAATGTTTGTCATCATGTCTCAGCCATTGTCATCAATGTAATGGGCCCTTACAATTCTCCATTGTAGGTTTTTTTTTATGTTAAATGGTCCATTCACAGCATATAGAACAGAGGGAGATGTGGAATAAAAAAATCATCTCCTCACCCCCTACCCCTAACCCTAAAACTCTAACCTTAAAACCTTAACCCTAAACCTAAAACCCTGACCCTGACTTTAAAACCCTAACCCTTATCCTAAAATCCTAACCCTGACCCTAAAACCCCAACCCTAACCCTAAAACCATATTATAAATCGTTATTACCTCAACCCTAACCCTAGAACTGTAATCCTAACTCTGAAACCCCAACCCTGACCCTAGCTAACCCAGAACTCTCACCCAAACCCTAAAACCCCAACCCTAACCCTAAAAACCCAACCCCAAACCTAACTCAAAAACCCTTACCCTGAAAGCCTAACCCTGAAGCCCTAACCCTAAAATCCTAGTTTAATCCTAAAACCCTAACCCTAAAACACTAAAACCCACCCTAACCCTAAAACCCCAAAGCCTAAGCCTAACCCTAAAACAGTCTATAACGAACGTTTGTATCACATGTCCTTTTTAAGTAAGTATTAAGCGGTAGCATATGACAGCGATTACGTCAGTATCGAGTGTACACACAAGATTTAGACTAATCACAGTGTCACTTCCGGAAGATGGCCACAGTCTACTCGAATACTAGTTTAAGTTGCCTAATTTTCAGCTAGCACTAATCAATCAAGATTTGTTCTACAGTTTTCAAAATGCTACCAAAACATCATAAATTGAATATATAAGCATTCGACAAAATATTTTGTGTTAATCACTGGACACTCTACACAAAAGGTGATCACTGATCAAACTACATGCACTTTACATTCATTTATGTATATATCATGTACATGTACTTTGTTACCCCCGTTGCTTGTACATCCAATTACCCTCGCTGTCCAATGGCCCGTTTTCTTTGTCACTCGAAGGGCGGGTTATTAGTCAGAGACTACTCTATCAATTTATGTCCTAACGTTAATATTCTTAACCTCCTAAATGCATTCGTCCTTTATAAAGCCACAGGACGCGCGCCCATGTTATATGAAGGACAATGATCATCAGCCAGGGTAGTGCGCCTGTGTTATATGAAGGACGTCACCCCTCAACCTTCCTTAATGGAATATTTTGGTACTATAATAGTAACTTTAAAAAACCCAGGAAGGTTAAGGGGAAATTATAAATAGTAAATAATCTGACTGTAAGTTAATTCAAGCTTTTAAGCCCCCTAGTGGCTTTGTTATTGATCTGCAAAGTTGGGCATATATTTGAGCCTAGCTCATTCGTTTTCAGCAAAGCATTTTACTGCAAGCTGATCTTTGGTCATATACTTATCTTCTGACCTTCGTTTTCATTTGTTTACCTTTGTTTTCTTGCTGTGAACTTTTTACTCGACAATAGGTATCCGTAGTCTTAGGAATCCTGCTGTTCCTAGCATTAAAAAGCCAGTAATCAAATCTTGATCAATATAATATATAATAGCTAGATCTTATACTCCTCTTCTTATCTCACTAGCTGTCAGCTTCCGACGACCGAAGCTCTTTATATTTAACGAAAAATACAATAATTGGAAAAATTATTTTATGATGCAGAAGTAAACAATTTTTGACTCCCTTCTGTAGCTGCAGTGTAGCCTAGATCTAGAAGAGTTCTCTGTTCACTGGAATTCTAAAATAAGTCATGAATGTGCAAAAAAACCACAGCTCCTCCCAACCATCACCATAATAATAAAAGAAATTCATCAGTATATGAATCTTTTAAAATTTAAGCCCACGCATCTTGCAAATCGATATATTCTTTCCTTATAATATTGTGTTGCTCTTTGAAAATCTTTTCATTGAATTCAGGAACTGAATTTGGACCTTATCCAGTTCTCCAGTCCCGTAGTTGTTTATGAAGTCCGGGTGATTCCATTAAAAACCCAGGTTGAGGCAAATCTTGGCAAAGGTTTTCGGCTTGGGTAATGTTCTTGTATTATTTATTTATTTTATTTTTTTATTTAATTTATGTAAAATTGTTCTGTGATGTTGTTTATGTTTTATTTATTTTATCATGCCGCCATAAATATTGAAATTCATCGCTTAAAATTGCATTAAATAACAAATTGTGTTCTTTAAATATGTTTGAAAAAACTTTCTTAAAAAGATTGGACACATCATGTAAAATGCATATTTTTTCTTTCAGTGATATATTTATTTTATTCCCCCCTCCTTAATTTGAACTCATAAATGAATGAAGTTTACTATTCTTATTACAGAGGCACATTTCCTTCAGAATTCAAACTTGATGTCTATGTGAATAATCTTGATAAGCCTTTGGCTTCTACCTTTGAAAAGCTTGGCCAGTAAGTTTGATTTCTTAAGAATGAATAATTAGCCTTTTCACCTCTAATGTAGAAATAACAATTATTTTCTGTATAGAAACTTTTAAGATTCATTTCGGATAGCATGTACTGGATATATTGACCTCGTTCATAAGAAAAGTAACAGTCAAGTAGGATAAGATTATGTGTTAGTGTAAGTTGATTAAAAATTCTTTGAATTCACCTTTCCTATCATGACATAGCTTTATGGTGATATGATGTGCTTTGCTGAAGAAAATGAAATTGAACTGACACATGATGTCAAACGAAGTGAATGGTAATGACAACTTTTGAAATACATTAGGGATTAGTCTTTTCTACATGTGTAATATAAATTCACTTGTAAATATTTGTTGCTGAAGGAGAATAGTAGTGTATACACTAATATTTATGTATACAAGTATGAACAAAAGTTGTGTGTGTCTTTTCTTACAAATAGAGTCTTTGGAAATTATAACAAATCAAACACATGCGAATAGGCTAAACATTAATATCCATATAAACGTCCTTATTTCAGGTTAGATTACAAAGAAAACACCAATATACAACTGAAGCCCGATCGTGAGGTATTCTATTTCTTTATGTTTGTCTTCTGCTTTAATGAACATAATTTCATTTTGAATAATATAGCTTTATTGTTAAATTATTGTTCGCTTTGAACTTAAAAATAAAATGGCTGATGTGCCAGGTGTACTGTTGTACTCAACAATAGTTCAGATTGGTGACTGTTTTTAGAATGATGTATCAAGGGTAAATTTTTCTCAAAATTACATTTTATGAATTATCTTTTACAACTACATCCATTCTTGTATGAAAGATAAGAGAAGAGTTTATAATCTAAAAAGAATTTTGGTCATACATGTGATAGTTAAATTTATTGCTACATGTTAATCACAGGGAATTGTATTTTTTTCTGTTTGTTCCCATTCGAAGATTCCAACGGATGGCTTGATTTTGAAAGGATGGTATCGAACAGTGACTTTTGCTGTGTATGGATGGGTAACTACAGTCAAAGTGCCTCATGATTCACCTCCCCCTCCACCCCCACCACAGGCTTCTCATCAGCCCACACCTACCAAGTCGAAACCTCATGGTAATTTATGATCTATGATTGACCTCTTCTGCACGATTATTTAGCGCTTCTGGGGAGTTCTGTTTGTTGTCAAACATTTATCTTTTACTGTTCCTGTATTTTTATGTAGTGCCACATTTCAACCATTGTCACTCAGACCTCAGTGTTAATAATAATAATAATAATAATAATAATAATAATAATAATAATAATAATAATAAATACATTTATATAGCACCTCATCCCTAATTATATGTATTGAAAAATTTATACTTAATTCAAAGGTTTGAAACCTCACACATATAATATTCAAATTTTAAATCCAAAAAGGAGTGAAAACAGAAAATGATACCAAAGATATATAGGATTACATTTTTTCCATTAAAAAAACACATTAAGAGCCATGGTATTTCATAAAAAGATGAGTCTTAAGTCAACTTAAACATTGCAACACTAGATGCAAATCTGACATAATATGAAGGGTTACATCTGGAGTAATTGAATTAAGGGAGTAATAGCACAAAAGAGCAATTTATTTTGTATACAATTCTTGCTTTTCTTGAGATTACCACTGTTGTAGTATTCTAAGAATTTCAATACTGCTATCAAGTTTTGATTGACCCAAAACAATCCTAGTAGCATAATTCTACATTCTCTGAAGTTTGGATAATCTTTCATCTGTGAGTCCTATGAATAGAAAGTTGCAATAGTCAAGAAGTGATGTGACAACAGTCTTAACATCTTGAGATAAAAAAGTCTTCATTTGTGAAAGTCTTCTTCTAAGAATTTTTGCCTTAAGAAAAGAGCCAGACTTGAATGGCCATGACGCTTATGAGTATAAAGATCCTATCCATGGCTAGTGATGAAGTATCGTCAGTGTAATTTTGTTAACCTGTGATGTTTTCCTTTCTTGCTTCGCCTTACTTCTTGCGTGCTGAAATACTCAATGAATGCCTCTTAGTCTTATTTTGTCACTGAACACACATTCTTCTCACTGATATATCATTACACACCTCCTTCAAACATGCTTCTTGCATCTTCTGTATTTCTTTGCATTTGCTAATAAGAGTGTTGGAGCAAATTAGATTTTTCTCAAAGGACATTTGAAAGAAAATCTGTCTGTATATACTATCAACTGTAGGCCTACGATTTGCATTTAAAGTTAGAGATTGTTTACGTTTTCTGACATGGTCAATGGAATACTCTTCATTTTTATTAGGCTTTTTTGTGGAGCTCTTTGGTGGGAGGAGGGGGGTTATACATTCAGACTAGGTAGGATTGATGATAGACACATGTATAAGGGGATGGGGCTCTTTTGACTTAAAACCTTCTGCTGGTGGGGTCATCTAATCTGGCAGCTTAGATAGTTGGGGTTTTTTTTTATCCTTATTGTGAAAGTTAAACAATTTTGTCTATTCTGTGGACATTCACATAGTCTTTCTAAATCTTTCTTTGATGTTAGTTGAATTTTGTTGCTGTTAAGTCTCTTTGGATCGTTATTTAATGTTATTGGGAGTATTATTTTCAGTCTTCCTTTTGGTTTTTAAGGTGATGTGCTCCTTTGAAATGAAAAATTCTCAAAATAGAGAAAAAAACCAAAACATAAATCAACCATTTAATCATACCTACAATATATAAAAGTAAACTAAATTATGCTCATGAATATTTTTCGAAAATATGGTGTTGCCATGGCAGTATTCGTAAACAGTCACCATATTGAATCCAAAAAAGAATTTTTTTCCTAATTCTGAGGTTCTTTGTGGATAGAGTGATTCCAAATTTGTTTTGTGGTAATTTCTAAGAATATACACAGATGAAATAATGACATATATGGTCTTACTCAAATAATTAGTCAGTAGCAAAGTGAAAAATGAATACATGTGAAAACAAAAGTATTTTTAATTAAAGAAACTAGGTACATAATGAAAATATGCCATTATTTGTTTGTTGCAAAGTTGATGAAGGGTATTTTCTGAATGGAGGTTGTTTGCAGTTCTGTTCACTGTTTAAATGTATGAATGTGATTGGTTTTTAAAGGACATTTAAATACAGTATGCTATTTCCAACACAGAGCCTGCTGATGAAGATGTCCCAAAGCCTGCAAGCAAGCACCCATTAGACCTGTTTGAAGAGAAACTACAGCAACGACAACAGCAACAGCTTTACTCGGCTCCATCTTCAGCTAGTACCACCCTTTCATCTTCATCTGCTCAAGTGTCTAGAGATCCCCTTAAACCTCCAGCACTGGAAGATGCCTTTGTGGAAGTGCTACGAAAGCAATCTCCTCGTCGAGATCGAGAGCGAGACAGGGGATCAAGTCGAGACAGAGGATCTAGTCGTGACAGAGCCTCTAGTCGAGATCGAGCCTCCAGTCATGATTCCTTTGAACCTGGTCGAGAATCCCAAGAGCGTTGGAGAGATCCTAATTTCCCTCCCGAGCCTAAAGAGCCTTTTGATGGGAGGGAGAAAATTGGGAAAGATGATGACAGAGGGAGGTCTAAGGAGGACCGTGAAAGGGATATTGGAAGGGCTCTTGATCGCAAGAGACGTGGTTCCCGAGAAAGTGACAGAGATTTCCCACTATCTCGGTCACGAGAGGGTTCTTTGGAGCCTTATGACCATCGGGACAGAGACAATTTCGACAGAGAGAAATCATGGAGTGACTACAAAGACAAAGAAAGAGAGATGGAAAGAGAGAGAGAGCGAGAGAGAGAAAGGGAAAGGGAGAGAGAACGGGAAAGAGAGGCTGAACGGGAAAGAGAGAAAGAGAGGGAGAGAGAGAAGGAAAGAGAAAGAGAGAGACTGAAGGAAAAAGAACAGAAAGAGCAAGAAGCTAAAGAGAGGGAGAGAAAGGAACAAGAACAACGAGAGAGAGAAATTGAAAGAGAAAGAGAAATGAGAGAGAGAGAAATGAAAGAACGAGAGCAAAGAGAGAGTGAAAGGGAGAGAGAAAATGAACGGGCTAGGGACAGAGAGCGGGAGCGTGACAAAGATAGAGGTGGACGAAGTAAAGACTTAGACAAAGAGAAGATCAAGGAAAGAGATCTTGAGAAAGACTGGGAAAGTAGTAAAGATAGAGATGTACGTGGTAAAGATCGAACAGAATCTGATAGACGGCCTCGCAATCGCTCACCTGCTCGACACAGCAGTCATGAGAGATCTCGTTCAGGGTCCAGGTCACGCATCCGACCAAGATCACGCTCAAGATCACTTCCAAGGTCACAGTCTCGATCAAGAGTGGTATCACCTGTTAGAACATTACAGACTCGGAGCAGGTCCAGGTCTCGGCAAAGATCAAAATCGAAAGAAAGAGAAAAACCTCCAGAGCCCCTTGCAAGTGAGTGTCTCTAATACATTGTAATACACATACACTGACAAGTATCAGTATGGTCTCTAGCTTAAACTGTTTGTAGCCTTGGTTTGCACAACAGATGTGTCAGAAATATCCTTTATCAGATATAATAATTGGGAAACAAGACCCAAGAATGTTTGTTCCCCCTACATTCTGTCTAATAGCATGACAGCCTAACATCCCAATCTCAATTTGCTGAGAGTGGGGATGTCAGTATTTTTTCTCTGTTACTTTATTATGTAATTTTTGTCATCAGACTGTATGTAGCATTTACCATGATCATTTTTACGAACAAGCAAAGATTCATGAGAAAAATGTTTCTACATTGTAGGCGGCAATGAAGAAGAAGAGGAAGAAGAAGAAATAGATGAGGAAGATATTGAGATGGAAGAGCAGGAAATCTTTGATGGTCTGTCTGATCGCTCTTCGTCTAGACGTCAGCGTAGAATGAATGCATATGATGCAGACTCTCAAGTATGTTATTGGTTGAACATTTGTTTTCTGTTCTGTTGAATGTTCCTATTAGATGTCTTTTCAGTATTTTCTGTATATTATGTTATAAGAAATTCTTTTTTGTGTGTGTGTTTTTTGTTTGTTTTTTTGTTTTGTTTTTTGTTTTTGTTGGGTTTGTTTTTGTTTTTGGTTAGGTTTTTTTTTTTGTGG